>NW_026507253.1:0-2500 GCF_026875155.1 Cherax quadricarinatus
CAAAACATATTTTGTTTTCGCTCCTTCACCTGTTTTCAGCTATGTTAGTCTATGGTTTGTCTGACCTTAGCGCCTGACAAGCGCTCACTGATATGTGTTTCAACCTAGCATGTGGTATTTCCCACTCCTTTCTCTGCCTTCTCTTCCCTACTAAAAGTTATAAGTGACTCTGTGTATAATAATCAGTCTCCAGAGCAGGGTTTTATGTACCCCAACTATCAGTGATGACAGGACCTGGTGTGTGCTGCAACCTCACACTCAACCACAAAACAGGTAATTGTGCACATTTCATCTGGCAGTGTTGTTCAGGATCTGTGCCTCAGTGTGGTATGTGCCAATGATTCTCTTTGTGATGGCACTCTCCTTTATTTCTCCTGGGTTCTTTGCCTTCTATTTTTCTTTCCATTCCTAGACACTTGGTTTGTGCTCCCTGCACCTTTGGGTAACAACCATGGGCTCATCGGCTTTTTCATTTTTCTGTTACCCTTGGGTACAAACTCTCCCTCAGCCTCCTTGCACAATGTTGCTACATATTCCATTTTTCCCCCCCATAATCTTTTAACTGGCTTCCCTGCCAGTTCTCTGTCTCACTGAACCCTGTTCAGAAAGTCCCTCATTCCTGTGTAGTCCCCTTTATTGTATATTTGGATTCATTCGTCCTGCCCCTTCCTGCTTCCCCTCCTCTTGTAGCTCTGCTGTGTATTCGAAGCTTAAAACCACTTGCGTTCACTGGCCCCAAGGGGTACTTTCATATGGTGATGTCTCGATATTCTGCACTACTCAAGGTGAATATAAGTCCAGACCTTGCTGGTTCATCCCTCCTCTCTCTCTTGTAGTGTCCCTTACGTTGTTACGTCCCTTGTACGTACCTATTTGTACTCACCTATTTGGAGGGTGCAAGGGGGCGAGTCTTAGCTCCTGGCCCTGCTTCTTCACCGGTTGCTAATGGGCCCTCTCTCTCCCCGCTCAATGAGCTTTATCAAACCTCGTCTTAAAAAACTGTGTATGGTCCTGCCTCCACTACGTCATATTCTAGGCTATTCCACTGCCTTACATCTATGACTGGAGAAATACTTTCCTAATAATCTCTCTTGGACTCATTTGTGTCTTCAACTTCCATTTGTGGCCTCTTGTTTCTGTGTCCCTCCCTGAACATTCCTGTCTTTGTCCACTTGTCTATTCCACGCAGTATTTTATTATGTCGTTATCTGTCTCCCTTACCTCCTGTCCTCCAGTGTACGTCCCTTGTGTGTGTGTGTGTGTGTATGTGTGTGTGTGTGTGTGTGTGTGTGTGTGTTTGTGTGTGTTGTGTGTGTGTGTGTGTGTTGTGTGTGTGTGTGTACTCACCTATTTGTAGTTGCAAGGGGTCGAGTCACTTCTCCAGGCCCGCCTCTTCGCTGATTGCTACTATGTCTCCCTCTCCCTGCCCCATGAGCTCTATCTAACTCGCCTTAAAACTATTATGGTTCCTGCCTCCACGACATCACTTTCTAGGCTATTCCATGGCTGACTACTCTATGACTGAGGATATACTTCCTAACATCCCTTTTGTTCATCTCAGTCTTCAACTGCCAATTGTGACTGTTGTGTCTGTGTCATCTCTGGAACTCCGTCTTTGGCCACATCGTGTATTTCCGCGCAGTATTTTATATGTCGTTATCATGTCTCCCCTGACCCTCCTGTCCTCCAGTGTCTTAGGCCGATTTCCCCTCAACCTTTCTTCTTAAGACAATTCCCGTAGCTCTTGGGACTAGTCTGTTGCAACCTTTGCCCACTTTCTCTATATTCCTGAATGCTTGACATAGGTGTGGATTCCAAACTGGTGCTGAATACTCCAGTATGGGCCTGGACGTAGATGGTATACAGAGTCTTAAACGAATCCTTACTGAGGTATCGGACGCTATCCGTATGTTGCCGGGCCCGTATGCTGCAGCAGTTATCTGATTGATTTGTCCTCAGGGAGATATGCTCGGCGTTATACTCACCCCCAGATCTTTTTCCTTGAGTGAGGTTGCAATCTTTGGCCATCTAAATATATTGTGTCTGCGAGTCTTCTTTGCCCTTCCCCAATCTTTATGACTTAGCATTTGGCTGGTTAAAATTCAAGGAGCAGTTGCTGGACCATGCTTGTAGCCTGTCCAGGTCTCTTGTAGTCCTGCCTGATCCTCGGTCCGATTGATTCTTCTCATTAACTTCACTCATCTGCAAACAAGGACACTTCTGAGTCTATCCCTTCCGTTATGGTCGTTCACGTATTACAAGAAACAGCAAAGGTCCTAGGACTGACCCTGTGGAACCCCCTCTGTCACAGGCGCCCAGTCTGACACTCGTCGCGTGCCATGACTGTTGTTGCCTCCTGTCAGATATTCTCTGATCCATTGCAGTGCCTTTCCTGTTATGTGTGACTGGGTCCTCTAGTCTGCTGTAACTCTTATGAGGAAACTGTGTCGAAGGCCTCTTGCTAGTCCAAAAATATGCAGTCGATCCACCCCTCTCTTCT
>NW_026507253.1:7500-20000 GCF_026875155.1 Cherax quadricarinatus
GTCTCATAAAAACATTCAAGGATCTTCAGGTACGTCTGTTACTTGTCTACTTACACCTATCTCACCACTACACATACATGTACAAGGCATATATATACACATCCCTTCCAGGGTTTTTCTTCTATTTTCTTACTAGTTCTTGTTCTTGTTTAATTCTTATTCAATGGGAAGTGGAACAGAATTCTTTCTCCGTAAGCGTGCTGTCGTAAGAAGCGACTAAAAATACCGGGAGCAAGGGGCTAGTTAAACCCCTTCTCTATATGTTACTAAATGATGAAAGGAGAAACTTTTGTCTTTCTTTTTGGGCCACCCTGCCTCGTGGGATACGGCGGTGTGTTGAATAAGAAATAATAATAATAATAATAATATGTAATATTAATAATAATAATATAATAATAATAATAATATAATGATAATAATAATAATAATAAAAAATAGTTAAGAGAGGAAAGGTAGTAAAATTTTCCAGCAAAAAAAACATTGGGAAAAATGATGTTTCACCATGCTGTTTAATATATTTATAGACGAGGCTGTAAATTTATTATTTTTTTTGTTGGAGAAGAAGTTCGGTGTTACAGATTGGTTGTATGAGAAGGAAGGTTGAAACTTAGAAGTGACGATGGTGCATTGGAACATCTGTGGTAGAGACAAAGAACTTTCTCTAAGATGGAAAAAACGAAAATTATAGAGGATAGTATGGGAACCAACACTTTTATTATGGGAGGGTGCATAAGTTTTAATATGTTGCAGGGGGAAAGCTGCCTCCCTGTGTGTGAGTGAATATGAATGGAGGAGTTGTGACGTCACCAAATGTATTATCAGTGGGATTTGGAGAGATTCTTGAGGGAGATGATTTCGATATAAGATAGGTTGAAGAAAAAAAAAACAAGGAGAATATAAATACGGTTGGGAGTGAAGAAGGAAGAAGCATTGCAGGAAAGGTTGATCCCCCCCCCCCCCCCCCCCCCCCCCCCCCCCCCAAATATATACTTTTCCCAAGCGTGAAGAAGTGGAGATGTATGAAGGAAGGTTGGAGTGAAGAAGGTGAAGAAGTCATGGAAGGAAAGGTTGGAGTGAAGAGTGGAAGAAGTCATGAAGGGCAAAGGTTGGAGTGAGAAGTGGAAGGAAAGTCATGGAAGGAAAGGTTGCGAGTGTTCTTGAACATCATCAGACATGTGTAAGATGTTAAGAAGGCATGAATGAAGGGAAATTAATTTTTTTCTAAGGTAAACGTGCAGGAAGAGTATGAGCAGTTAACATTATAAAGAGATTCAATGAAACTGTCTAGCGCTTGGTAAATATATTACAGTCTGTGAGGAAGGTTGGTAGATAATAAATACATTACCTGTGCTGTGTAGGAAGGTTGGAGATAATAAAACATTACCTGTGCTGTGTGGAAGGTTGGAGATAATAATACATTTCCTGTGACTGTGCGGAAGGTTGGAGATAAAAACACATTACCTGTGTGTGTAGGAGGTTGGAGATATAAATCATTTTAAAAAACCTGTGCTGTGTAGGAAGGTTGGAGATAATAATACATTACCTCTGCTGTGCAGGAAGAGTTGGAGATAATAAATACATTTCTGTGCGTGCAGGAAGGTTGGAGCTAATAAACACATTACCTGTGCTGTGTAGGAAGGTTGGAGGTTAATAAATTCATTTCCTGTGCGGTGTAGGAAGGTTTGGTCATTAAGCACATTACCTGTGATGTGTAGAAATTTTGTGAGATTGTAATTCATTACCTGTGCTGCGTAGAAAGGTTGAAGATGTAAATACATTCCTGTGGCTGTGTTGAATGATGAGATAAGAAATACATTACCTGTGTTTGTAGAAAGGTTGGAGAAGGAAATACATTACCCTGTGCTCTGAAGGAATGTTGGTGATAGGAAAACACATGCCTGTGCTGCGTTGAATGATGGAGATTACAAATTATCATTACCTGTGCTTTGGAAGGTGGAGATAATAAATACATTACCTGTGGATTGTAGGAATGTTGGAGATAGGAAACCATTACCTTGATGCATAGGGAGGTTGAGATAGTAAATACATTACCTGTGATGTGTAGGAGGTAGGATATAGTAAATACATTATCTCTGCTTGCGTAGAAGGATAGAGATAGTAAATACATTTCCTATGCCTGTTTAGGAATGGTGGAGATAGTAAAATACATTACATGTACTGTACCCCCTAAGAAGGTTGGATAGAGTAAATACATTACATATTGCTGTTAGGGAAGGATGGAGATAGTCAATACATTATCTGTGAGGTGTAGGAAGGTTGGAAATAATAAATACATTACCTGTGCTGTGCAAGAAAGGTGGGAGATAGTAAATACATACCTTTGCTGTGTAGGAAGGTTGGAGACAGTAAATACGCCTACACTGTGATGGTGCAAAAAGGGATGGAGATAGTAAATACATATACCTGTGATGTGTAGGAAGGTTGGAGATAGTTAATGAATACATTACCTGTGATGTGTAGGAAGGTGGAGATAATAAAATACATTACGTGTGCTTGTGTAAGAGGTTGGAGATAGTAAATACATTACCTGTGGATGTGTAGGAAGGTTGGAGATAATAAATAACATTACGTGTGCTGTGTAGGAAGGTTGGAGATAGTAAATACATTACCTGTTATTTGTAGGATGGTTGGAGATATAAATACATTACGTGTGCTGTGTAGGAAGGTTGGAGTCAGTAAATACATTACCTGTGAGTGTAGGAGGTTGGAGACAGTAAATTACATTACCTGTGATGTGTAGGGAGGTGACGATAGTAAAACATTACCTGTGATGTGTAGGAGGGTGGACGATAGTAAATTACTTTGCCGTGATGTGCAAGATGGGTAGAGATGTTAATGGTTGGAGGATAATATGAAAACTGTGTGTACATGATTCTGGCAAAACAATGAATGGAATAAATGTGGTGTGGTGTTATTATCTTTGTCTGCTCAACTTTCCTCGAGGTAGACGATCTGTGCTAAAAAATAATTGTAAAATACTCTTGAACACCTCTTATATGCTTCAAATTTCTGTTAACAATTTTCTTTTTGTATATTCAGAATTACTACTTTTACTCGAAGATACCCCCTTTTTATATATATTTTTTTTTCGCGGTGATTCAGTTTTTGTTGTGTTTCTAGTCAGTTCTGTCTCGTTAACTGCAGAGAAAAAAATCTTAGTTTTTTGAGAAATACATTGATGCTGTGTAATAGGTTAGTTATGTTTGAAGTAAAAGTTTACATATGTTAGTAAAGATTGATGTTTATACTTTACTTAAAACGTTGATTCATATTTTGGTGATTTATAAGACGAAAAAAAGTGAAAATAAAAAAAAAATTTTTTTTATGGTCATTTAGGTTTCAATATTAACACTATATTTTCTCGATTATTTTGAACGATATTCATTCTAATTTATGTGATCGACTTTATATATGTAGAGAGATTTTATATAAATATTTCCCCCCCGAATAATTCGTCGAGAATCACAGATTTAAACCAGATAAACCAAAAACACTCGACACTGAAGGACATTCTGAGGTGTGGTGCAGCTGGCTGCCTGCCTGCCTACCCAGGTGCTGGTGCAGCTGCTGCTGCCTGCTTACCCAGGTGCTGGTGCAAGCTGCACTGCCTGCCTGGGCCTTACCCAGGTGCTGGTGCAGCTGGCTTGCCCGCCTGCCTTACCAGGTGCTGGTGCAGTGGCTGCCCGTCTGCCTTACCAGGTGCTGGTGCAGGTGGCCGCTACCTGCCTTACCCAGGTGCTGGTGCAGCTGGCGCCGTCTGCCTTACCCAGGTGCTGGTGCAGCTGGCTGCCTACTGCCTTACCCAGGTGCTGGTGCAGCTGGCTGCTGCCTGCCTTAACCAGGTGCTGGTGCCGCTGGCTGCCTGCCTGCCCCCATGCTTACCCAGGTGATGGTGCAGCTGGCTGCCTACCTGCCTTACCCAGGTGTGGTGCAGCTGGCTGCCGCCTGCCTTACCCAGGTGCTGGGTGGTGTGCAGCTGGCTGCCCGCCTGCCTGCCTTACCCAGGTGCTGGTGCGCTGGCTGCTGCCTGCCTTACCAGGTGCTGGTGTTCAGCTGGCTGCACCGTCTGCCTTACCCAGGTTGCTGGTGCAGCTGGCTGCCTGCCTGCCTGTCTTACCCAGGTGTGGTGCAGGTCGCTGCCCACCCCCCCATGCCTTCCTTACCCAGGTGCTGGTGAAGCTGGCTGCCTGCTGCATTACCCAGGTGCTGGTGCGCTGGCTGCTGCCTGCTTTGCCAGGTTGACTGGTACAGCGATTAATTGCCTGCTCTACTCAGGTGCTGGTACAGCTAGCTGCCTGTTGCCTTACAGGGTGCTTGTGCAGCTGGCTACGCGCCTGCTTTACTAGAAGCTGGTGCAGCTGGCTGCTGGCTGCATTACCCAGGTGCAGGTGCAGCTGTGTAGTTGCCTGTATGCCTTTCCGTGTGTGGTAAGCTGGTTGTGTGCTTCCTTGCTCAGGTGCTGGTACAGCTGGTTGCCGCCTGTTTTACCAGGTTAGCTGGTACAGCAGTTGCCTGTATGCCTTATCCAGGTGCTGGTAAAGCTGGTTGCCTGATGGCCTTACCAGTTCACGGTGCAGCTTGTTGCAAACTTGTCTTACACGGATGTTGGTGCAACTGGCTTCAATCTCCCTTACCAAGGTGCGGGCAGCTGGCTGCGTGCCTGCCCCTTACCCAGGAGATGGTGCAGCTGGTCTGGCTCCTTGCTTCACCCAGGTGCTGGTGTAGCTGGTTGCTCCCATTTGCATTACCCAGGTTCTGGAGCAGCTCGCTTAACAGGCTGCTTACCTAGGTGCATGTGCACAGAGTGCCCACCTGCCTTTACTCCAGGTGTGGTGCAGTTGGTGCCTACTTGCCTTACATAGGTGCTGGTGCAGCTGGGCGCCTGTCTGCCTTTCCAGGAGACGGTGCAATGCTGGCTGCGCACATGCCTTACCCAGGTGTTGGTGCAGCTGACTGCCCACCTACCTCACCCAGGTGGTGGTGGCATGCTGCCGCTTCGCCCGTAATTACCCATGTTGCTGAGTGCAGCTAGCTGCCCGTCTACTTACCTAGGTGCTGGGAAGATTGCTGTCTGCCTGCCTTTCCAGATGCTGTTGCAGCTGGCTGCATGGCCTGCCTTACCAGGTCGTTGTGCAGCTGCTGCCCGCCTGCCTTACCGAAGGGTGCTGGTGCAGCTAGCTGCCAACCTGCGTTTCCAGGTGCTGATGCAGCTGCCGGTCTCCCAGTCTTACCAATGTGCTGGTGAGCTGCCCTGCTGCCTTCCTTACCAGGTGCTGGTGCTGCTGGCTGAAAACTTTTCTGGCTTGCCAGGTGCTGGTGCAAGGGCTGCCGCCTGCTTTACCAAGGTTCTGGTGCAGCTGGTTGCACACTTTTCCTTACCAGGTGCTATTGCAGCTGGCTTCATAACTGAATACTCAGGCGATGGAGCAGCTGGCTGCCCTTCCTGCTATTTCAGGTGCTGTGCATGCTGGCTGCCTGCTTGCCTTACCATGTGCTGGTGCAAACTGGTTGCCTCCTTGCCTTACATGGTGGTCGTTCAGCTGGCACACTGACTGCCTTAACAGGTGCTGGTGCAGCTGGCTGCCTGCCTGCTTAACAGTGCTGGTGAGCTGCTGCCTGCTCTGCCGTACATGTGCCGGTGCAGTTAGCTGCTGCCCTTCATTATCTAGGTTGCTGGTGCAGCTTGTTTCCCGCCTGTTTTCACAGGTGCTGTGGCAGCTAGTGCCCACCTATCTCCCCCCCCCCCCCCCCCTCCCTACCATATGCCGGTACAGTTTGCTGCCTGCCTTCTTACACAGTGCTGGTGCAACTGCGCTGCCCGCCAACCTATACACGTGTACTTGTGCAGCTGTTCGCCTGAATGCCTTACACAGGTGCTGGTGCAGCTCGATGCTTGCCTTACCATACCTTGGAAGCTGGTGCAGTGGGCTGACCGCCTTCCTTACCCAGTTGCTGTGAAGGTAGCTGCCCACCTGCCTTACACTGATGCCGTGCAGCTAGCAGCCTGCCTTCCTTAAAACAGGTGCTGGGTGCAGCTGGGCTGCATGCCTGCTTGCCAGGAGATTGTGCAGTTTTCTGTTCGCTACCATTCTAGGTGTTGAGTAAGCAAGTTGCCCACTTGCTTACCCAGGTGCCGCTGCAGGAGGCTGCCTACCTTAAATAACCAGTTGCTGGTGCAGCTGGCTGCTTTCCTTCCTTACCCAGGTGCTGGTGCAGCTGGCTTCCTGCCTGCTACCGGTGCTGGTGCAGCTGGCTACCTGCCTGCCTCTCCCAGGTACTGGTGCAGCTGACTCCCCGTCTGCCTTACCCAGGTGCTGTGACAGCTAGCTGCATGCCTGCATTCAGGTGCTGGATGCAGCTGGCTACCTGCCTGCCTTGCCCAGGTTCTGGTGCAGCTGGTTGCCTGCCTGCCTTACCAGGTGCTAGTGCATGGTACCCGTCTGCCTTACCCAGGTGCTGGTGGAGTGGTTGCCTGCCTGCCTTTCATGGTGCTGGTACAGTGGTTGCCTGCCTGCTTTTCCAAGGTGTGGTACAACCGATGATTGCCTGCTCTACTCAGGTGCTGGTACAGCTAGCTGCCTGACTGCCTTACCCAGGTGCTTGTGCAGCTGGCTACGCGCTGCTTTACCTAGGAGCTGGTGCGCTTGCTGCCTGCCTGCATTACCCAGGTGCATGTGCAGCTGGATTCCTGTAGCCTTATCCAGGTGCTGGTAAAGTGGTTGCCTGCTTGCCTAGCTCAGGTGTTGGTACAGCTGGTTGCCCGCCTGTTTTACACAGGTTATGTACTGCTGGCGGCCTGCCTGCCTTACCCAGCTGCTGGTGCAGCTTGTATTGCCAACTTGTCTTACCACAGGTTGTGCAACTGGCTTCACATCTCTTTACCAAGGTGCTGGAGCAGCTGGCTGCCTGACGCCTTACCCAGGAGATGGTGCAGCTGGCTGGCTTCCCTGCTTACCCAGGGGTTTTTTTTTTACAGGTGGAGGCTGGTTGCCTTTGCATTACCCAGGTTATGGTTTGCAGCTCGCTTATTGCTGCCTTACCTAGGTGCTAGTGCACCCAGCTGCCCACCTGCCTTTTCACCAGGAGCAGGTGCAGCTGGCCGACTCACCTGCCTTACCCAGGTGTTGGTGCAGTGACTGCCCACCTACCTCATCAGGTGGTGGTGAAGCTGGCCGCTGCCTGAATTACCCATGTGTGATGCAGGACTAGCTGGCCCGTCTCCCTTACCTAGGTGCTGGCGAGGATTACTGCCTGCCTGCCTTACCCAGATGCTGTTGAGCTGGCTGTATGCCTGCCTTACCCAGGTCGTTGTGCAGTGGCTGCCCGCCTGCACTACGAGGTGCTGTGCAGCTAGCTGCAACCTGCGTTTCCCAGGTGTGATGCAGCTGCCTTGTCTCCCTGTCTTTTACCAAGGTGTTGCTGCAGCGCCTGCATGCCTGCTTGCCAGACCGTGGTGCAGCTGGCTGCCCGTCTGCTTTCCGAGGGTGCTGGTGAAGCTGCCCTGCCCTGCCTTCCTTACCCAGGTTGCTGGTGCTGCTGGTGACTTCTGGTTGCCCAGGTGTGGTGCAGAGGGCTGCCCGCCTGCTATACCAAGGTTCGGGTGCAGCTGGTTGCACCACTTTCCATAACAGGTGCTATTGCAGCTGGCTTCAAACCTGTATTACCTAGGCGATGGAGCAGCTGGCTGCTCCTGCCTAATCAGGTGCTTATGCATGCTGGCTGCTGCTTGCCTTACCCAGTGCTGGGGCAACTGGTTGCCTCCTTGCATTACCTTGGTGGTCGGGCAGCTGGCACATGAACTGCCTTAACAGGTGCTTGTGCAGCTGGCTGCCTGCCTGCCTTACCCAGGTGCTGGCGAAAGCTGGCTGCCTGGCTTGCCGTACCATGTGCGGTGCAGTTAGCTGCTGCCTTCATTACCCTAGTTGCTGGTGAAGCTTGTTGCCCACCTGACTTTTCACAGTGCTGGTGCGGCTACCTGCCCACCTACCTTACCCATGCTGCCGGGTTCAGTAAAAAAAAAAAAAAAAAACTGCCTGCCTCTTAACAGGTGCCGTGCAACTGGTCTGCCTTGCCACCTTCACATGTACTTGTGCAGCTGTTTGCCTGAATGCCTTACACAGGTGCTGGTGCAGCTCGCTGCATGCCTACCTTACCTTGGAGATGGTACAGCTGGCTGACCGCCTTCTTTACCAGGTGTTGTGAAGCTAGCTGCCCACCTGCCTTACACTGATGCCGGTGCAGCTAGCTGCTGCCTTCCTTAAACAGGTGCTGGTGCAGCTGGCTGCATGCCTGCCTTGCCCAGTGAGATTGTGCAGCTTTCTGTCCGCTACCTTCCCAGTGTTGAGTAAGCAAGTTGCCCACCTTCCTTACCCAGTGCCGTTGCAGGTGGCTGCCTACTTAAATACCATGTTGCTGGTGCAGCTCTTGACCGCTGCCCTTACCCAGGTGCTTGGTGCATCTGCTGCCTGTCTTCCTGCCATTACCCAAGGTGTAGTGCAGCTTTCTTACCCGCTTTTCTTACCCAGGTGCTGGTGAGCTGGCTGCCAGCCTGCCTACCCAGGTGCTAGTGCAGCTATTACCCGTCTGCCTTCCAGGAAAACTGGGGAGCTGGTTGCTGCCTGCCTTACCCAGGTGGCTGGTGGAGCTGGCTGCCAGCCTGCCTTACCCAGGTTTAAGGTGGGAGGTGGTTGCTGCCTGTTTTACTCAGGGTGCCGGTACGCTGGTTGCCTGCCTGCCTTTCACTGGTGCTTGGTACAGTGGCTGCCTGCCTGCCTTACCCAGATGCTGTTGCAGTGGCTGCATGCCTGCCTTTACCCCAAGTCGTTGTGCAACTGCTGCCCGCCAGGACTTAGCGAGTGCTGGTCAAAACATATTTTGTTTTCGCTCCTTCACCTGTTTTCAGCTATGTTAGTCTATGGTTTGTCTGACCTTAGCGCCTGACAAGCGCTCACTGATATGTGTTTCAACCTAGCATGTGGTATTTCCCACTCCTTTCTCTGCCTTCTCTTCCCTACTAAAAGTTATAAGTGACTCTGTGTATAATAATCAGTCTCCAGAGCAGGGTTTTATGTACCCCAACTATCAGTGATGACAGGACCTGGTGTGTGCTGCAACCTCACACTCAACCACAAAACAGGTAATTGTGCACATTTCATCTGGCAGTGTTGTTCAGGATCTGTGCCTCAGTGTGGTATGTGCCAATGATTCTCTTTGTGATGGCACTCTCCTTTATTTCTCCTGGGTTCTTTGCCTTCTATTTTTCTTTCCATTCCTAGACACTTGGTTTGTGCTCCCTGCACCTTTGGGTAACAACCATGGGCTCATCGGCTTTTTCATTTTTCTGTTACCCTTGGGTACAAACTCTCCCTCAGCCTCCTTGCACAATGTTGCTACATATTCCATTTTTCCCCCCCATAATCTTTTAACTGGCTTCCCTGCCAGTTCTCTGTCTCACTGAACCCTGTTCAGAAAGTCCCTCATTCCTGTGTAGTCCCCTTTATTGTATATTTGGATTCATTCGTCCTGCCCCTTCCTGCTTCCCCTCCTCTTGTAGCTCTGCTGTGTATTCGAAGCTTAAAACCACTTGCGTTCACTGGCCCCAAGGGGTACTTTCATATGGTGATGTCTCGATATTCTGCACTACTCAAGGTGAATATAAGTCCAGACCTTGCTGGTTCATCCCTCCTCTCTCTCTTGTAGTGTCCCTTACGTTGTTACGTCCCTTGTACGTACCTATTTGTACTCACCTATTTGGAGGGTGCAAGGGGGCGAGTCTTAGCTCCTGGCCCTGCTTCTTCACCGGTTGCTAATGGGCCCTCTCTCTCCCCGCTCAATGAGCTTTATCAAACCTCGTCTTAAAAAACTGTGTATGGTCCTGCCTCCACTACGTCATATTCTAGGCTATTCCACTGCCTTACATCTATGACTGGAGAAATACTTTCCTAATAATCTCTCTTGGACTCATTTGTGTCTTCAACTTCCATTTGTGGCCTCTTGTTTCTGTGTCCCTCCCTGAACATTCCTGTCTTTGTCCACTTGTCTATTCCACGCAGTATTTTATTATGTCGTTATCTGTCTCCCTTACCTCCTGTCCTCCAGTGTACGTCCCTTGTGTGTGTGTGTGTGTGTATGTGTGTGTGTGTGTGTGTGTGTGTGTGTGTTTGTGTGTGTTGTGTGTGTGTGTGTGTGTTGTGTGTGTGTGTGTACTCACCTATTTGTAGTTGCAAGGGGTCGAGTCACTTCTCCAGGCCCGCCTCTTCGCTGATTGCTACTATGTCTCCCTCTCCCTGCCCCATGAGCTCTATCTAACTCGCCTTAAAACTATTATGGTTCCTGCCTCCACGACATCACTTTCTAGGCTATTCCATGGCTGACTACTCTATGACTGAGGATATACTTCCTAACATCCCTTTTGTTCATCTCAGTCTTCAACTGCCAATTGTGACTGTTGTGTCTGTGTCATCTCTGGAACTCCGTCTTTGGCCACATCGTGTATTTCCGCGCAGTATTTTATATGTCGTTATCATGTCTCCCCTGACCCTCCTGTCCTCCAGTGTCTTAGGCCGATTTCCCCTCAACCTTTCTTCTTAAGACAATTCCCGTAGCTCTTGGGACTAGTCTGTTGCAACCTTTGCCCACTTTCTCTATATTCCTGAATGCTTGACATAGGTGTGGATTCCAAACTGGTGCTGAATACTCCAGTATGGGCCTGGACGTAGATGGTATACAGAGTCTTAAACGAATCCTTACTGAGGTATCGGACGCTATCCGTATGTTGCCGGGCCCGTATGCTGCAGCAGTTATCTGATTGATTTGTCCTCAGGGAGATATGCTCGGCGTTATACTCACCCCCAGATCTTTTTCCTTGAGTGAGGTTGCAATCTTTGGCCATCTAAATATATTGTGTCTGCGAGTCTTCTTTGCCCTTCCCCAATCTTTATGACTTAGCATTTGGCTGGTTAAAATTCAAGGAGCAGTTGCTGGACCATGCTTGTAGCCTGTCCAGGTCTCTTGTAGTCCTGCCTGATCCTCGGTCCGATTGATTCTTCTCATTAACTTCACTCATCTGCAAACAAGGACACTTCTGAGTCTATCCCTTCCGTTATGGTCGTTCACGTATTACAAGAAACAGCAAAGGTCCTAGGACTGACCCTGTGGAACCCCCTCTGTCACAGGCGCCCAGTCTGACACTCGTCGCGTGCCATGACTGTTGTTGCCTCCTGTCAGATATTCTCTGATCCATTGCAGTGCCTTTCCTGTTATGTGTGACTGGGTCCTCTAGTCTGCTGTAACTCTTATGAGGAAACTGTGTCGAAGGCCTCTTGCTAGTCCAAAAATATGCAGTCGATCCACCCCTCTCTTCTTGTCTTACTTGTCACCTTGTCATAAAACTCTAGTAGGTTTGTGACACAGGATTTTCCTTCCTGAAACCGTGCTGGTTTGTTCAATTATACACTTGTTCTTTCCAGGTGCCCCTCCACTCTCCTCCGTGAATGATCTTCTCCATGGACCTTGCATACTATACACGTTAGTGGTACAGGTCTGTAGTTTAGGTGCTCATGTCGTCTTCCTTTTTAAAAATTGGGTACTACATTTGCCATTTTCATACCTCAGGAGTTGCCAGTTTCAAATGACTGTGTTGAAGATCTTTGTTAATGGCTCACACAATATCTCTGCTCCCTCTTTAAGGACCCAGGAGAGATGTTGTCTGGTCCCACCGCCTTTGAAGGCGAGTGTCAAGTTTGCATAGCAGCTTCTTCCCTCTCCTTGGTTATATGTACCTCATCCAGCACTTGCTGGTGGTGCCTCACTGTTTCTGATTTCTTGGAGTCCTGCTTGTTTCCACTGTAAATGCCTCTTTAAATCTTGTGTTGAGCTCTGACAAAACCTCTCGGTCGTTTCTTGTGAATTCCCCATCACCCTTTCCTCAGTCTGATTACCTGGTCCTGACTGTTGTTTTCCTCCTGATTGTGGCTGTACAACAGCTTTGGTCAGTTTTTACTTTTGTTGCTTTGTCATTTTATATTGTCTATGAGCTCCACTTCTTATTGTGCATATTCGGTTTCTGCTCTTCGCTGATTTCTTTATTTTCTGAGTTCTCTGTCTTCTGTACCTTTTCCATTCTCTAGTTACACCTAGTTTTGCTACCTACAATTTGGGTGCAACAAGGACCGTTATGTTCTTCCATTATTTCTGTTTCCCTTGGGAAACAAAAACCTCTCCTGCCCTTGCATTTTGTTGCTACATAGCCTCATTCTTTATTGTACTGGTTTTCCTGTCAGTTCCCTCTCTCCCACTGAATGTCTTGAAGGAAGTTCCTCAGCCTGAGTAGTTCCCTTTTGTAGTTTGGTTTATCCCAGCCTATTTCCTGCTTTACTCTTTCCACTTGGAGCCTCAACTATGTAGTCGAAGCACGAAACCACATGATCCAGTAGCTCCCAGTGGCCTTTAATACATGATACCCTCGATGTCCGAACTAC
>NW_026507253.1:25000-39477 GCF_026875155.1 Cherax quadricarinatus
AAGTGGAAGGAAAGTCATGGAAGGAAAGGTTGCGAGTGTTCTTGAACATCATCAGACATGTGTAAGATGTTAAGAAGGCATGAATGAAGGGAAATTAATTTTTTTCTAAGGTAAACGTGCAGGAAGAGTATGAGCAGTTAACATTATAAAGAGATTCAATGAAACTGTCTAGCGCTTGGTAAATATATTACAGTCTGTGAGGAAGGTTGGTAGATAATAAATACATTACCTGTGCTGTGTAGGAAGGTTGGAGATAATAAAACATTACCTGTGCTGTGTGGAAGGTTGGAGATAATAATACATTTCCTGTGACTGTGCGGAAGGTTGGAGATAAAAACACATTACCTGTGTGTGTAGGAGGTTGGAGATATAAATCATTTTAAAAAACCTGTGCTGTGTAGGAAGGTTGGAGATAATAATACATTACCTCTGCTGTGCAGGAAGAGTTGGAGATAATAAATACATTTCTGTGCGTGCAGGAAGGTTGGAGCTAATAAACACATTACCTGTGCTGTGTAGGAAGGTTGGAGGTTAATAAATTCATTTCCTGTGCGGTGTAGGAAGGTTTGGTCATTAAGCACATTACCTGTGATGTGTAGAAATTTTGTGAGATTGTAATTCATTACCTGTGCTGCGTAGAAAGGTTGAAGATGTAAATACATTCCTGTGGCTGTGTTGAATGATGAGATAAGAAATACATTACCTGTGTTTGTAGAAAGGTTGGAGAAGGAAATACATTACCCTGTGCTCTGAAGGAATGTTGGTGATAGGAAAACACATGCCTGTGCTGCGTTGAATGATGGAGATTACAAATTATCATTACCTGTGCTTTGGAAGGTGGAGATAATAAATACATTACCTGTGGATTGTAGGAATGTTGGAGATAGGAAACCATTACCTTGATGCATAGGGAGGTTGAGATAGTAAATACATTACCTGTGATGTGTAGGAGGTAGGATATAGTAAATACATTATCTCTGCTTGCGTAGAAGGATAGAGATAGTAAATACATTTCCTATGCCTGTTTAGGAATGGTGGAGATAGTAAAATACATTACATGTACTGTACCCCCTAAGAAGGTTGGATAGAGTAAATACATTACATATTGCTGTTAGGGAAGGATGGAGATAGTCAATACATTATCTGTGAGGTGTAGGAAGGTTGGAAATAATAAATACATTACCTGTGCTGTGCAAGAAAGGTGGGAGATAGTAAATACATACCTTTGCTGTGTAGGAAGGTTGGAGACAGTAAATACGCCTACACTGTGATGGTGCAAAAAGGGATGGAGATAGTAAATACATATACCTGTGATGTGTAGGAAGGTTGGAGATAGTTAATGAATACATTACCTGTGATGTGTAGGAAGGTGGAGATAATAAAATACATTACGTGTGCTTGTGTAAGAGGTTGGAGATAGTAAATACATTACCTGTGGATGTGTAGGAAGGTTGGAGATAATAAATAACATTACGTGTGCTGTGTAGGAAGGTTGGAGATAGTAAATACATTACCTGTTATTTGTAGGATGGTTGGAGATATAAATACATTACGTGTGCTGTGTAGGAAGGTTGGAGTCAGTAAATACATTACCTGTGAGTGTAGGAGGTTGGAGACAGTAAATTACATTACCTGTGATGTGTAGGGAGGTGACGATAGTAAAACATTACCTGTGATGTGTAGGAGGGTGGACGATAGTAAATTACTTTGCCGTGATGTGCAAGATGGGTAGAGATGTTAATGGTTGGAGGATAATATGAAAACTGTGTGTACATGATTCTGGCAAAACAATGAATGGAATAAATGTGGTGTGGTGTTATTATCTTTGTCTGCTCAACTTTCCTCGAGGTAGACGATCTGTGCTAAAAAATAATTGTAAAATACTCTTGAACACCTCTTATATGCTTCAAATTTCTGTTAACAATTTTCTTTTTGTATATTCAGAATTACTACTTTTACTCGAAGATACCCCCTTTTTATATATATTTTTTTTTCGCGGTGATTCAGTTTTTGTTGTGTTTCTAGTCAGTTCTGTCTCGTTAACTGCAGAGAAAAAAATCTTAGTTTTTTGAGAAATACATTGATGCTGTGTAATAGGTTAGTTATGTTTGAAGTAAAAGTTTACATATGTTAGTAAAGATTGATGTTTATACTTTACTTAAAACGTTGATTCATATTTTGGTGATTTATAAGACGAAAAAAAGTGAAAATAAAAAAAAAATTTTTTTTATGGTCATTTAGGTTTCAATATTAACACTATATTTTCTCGATTATTTTGAACGATATTCATTCTAATTTATGTGATCGACTTTATATATGTAGAGAGATTTTATATAAATATTTCCCCCCCGAATAATTCGTCGAGAATCACAGATTTAAACCAGATAAACCAAAAACACTCGACACTGAAGGACATTCTGAGGTGTGGTGCAGCTGGCTGCCTGCCTGCCTACCCAGGTGCTGGTGCAGCTGCTGCTGCCTGCTTACCCAGGTGCTGGTGCAAGCTGCACTGCCTGCCTGGGCCTTACCCAGGTGCTGGTGCAGCTGGCTTGCCCGCCTGCCTTACCAGGTGCTGGTGCAGTGGCTGCCCGTCTGCCTTACCAGGTGCTGGTGCAGGTGGCCGCTACCTGCCTTACCCAGGTGCTGGTGCAGCTGGCGCCGTCTGCCTTACCCAGGTGCTGGTGCAGCTGGCTGCCTACTGCCTTACCCAGGTGCTGGTGCAGCTGGCTGCTGCCTGCCTTAACCAGGTGCTGGTGCCGCTGGCTGCCTGCCTGCCCCCATGCTTACCCAGGTGATGGTGCAGCTGGCTGCCTACCTGCCTTACCCAGGTGTGGTGCAGCTGGCTGCCGCCTGCCTTACCCAGGTGCTGGGTGGTGTGCAGCTGGCTGCCCGCCTGCCTGCCTTACCCAGGTGCTGGTGCGCTGGCTGCTGCCTGCCTTACCAGGTGCTGGTGTTCAGCTGGCTGCACCGTCTGCCTTACCCAGGTTGCTGGTGCAGCTGGCTGCCTGCCTGCCTGTCTTACCCAGGTGTGGTGCAGGTCGCTGCCCACCCCCCCATGCCTTCCTTACCCAGGTGCTGGTGAAGCTGGCTGCCTGCTGCATTACCCAGGTGCTGGTGCGCTGGCTGCTGCCTGCTTTGCCAGGTTGACTGGTACAGCGATTAATTGCCTGCTCTACTCAGGTGCTGGTACAGCTAGCTGCCTGTTGCCTTACAGGGTGCTTGTGCAGCTGGCTACGCGCCTGCTTTACTAGAAGCTGGTGCAGCTGGCTGCTGGCTGCATTACCCAGGTGCAGGTGCAGCTGTGTAGTTGCCTGTATGCCTTTCCGTGTGTGGTAAGCTGGTTGTGTGCTTCCTTGCTCAGGTGCTGGTACAGCTGGTTGCCGCCTGTTTTACCAGGTTAGCTGGTACAGCAGTTGCCTGTATGCCTTATCCAGGTGCTGGTAAAGCTGGTTGCCTGATGGCCTTACCAGTTCACGGTGCAGCTTGTTGCAAACTTGTCTTACACGGATGTTGGTGCAACTGGCTTCAATCTCCCTTACCAAGGTGCGGGCAGCTGGCTGCGTGCCTGCCCCTTACCCAGGAGATGGTGCAGCTGGTCTGGCTCCTTGCTTCACCCAGGTGCTGGTGTAGCTGGTTGCTCCCATTTGCATTACCCAGGTTCTGGAGCAGCTCGCTTAACAGGCTGCTTACCTAGGTGCATGTGCACAGAGTGCCCACCTGCCTTTACTCCAGGTGTGGTGCAGTTGGTGCCTACTTGCCTTACATAGGTGCTGGTGCAGCTGGGCGCCTGTCTGCCTTTCCAGGAGACGGTGCAATGCTGGCTGCGCACATGCCTTACCCAGGTGTTGGTGCAGCTGACTGCCCACCTACCTCACCCAGGTGGTGGTGGCATGCTGCCGCTTCGCCCGTAATTACCCATGTTGCTGAGTGCAGCTAGCTGCCCGTCTACTTACCTAGGTGCTGGGAAGATTGCTGTCTGCCTGCCTTTCCAGATGCTGTTGCAGCTGGCTGCATGGCCTGCCTTACCAGGTCGTTGTGCAGCTGCTGCCCGCCTGCCTTACCGAAGGGTGCTGGTGCAGCTAGCTGCCAACCTGCGTTTCCAGGTGCTGATGCAGCTGCCGGTCTCCCAGTCTTACCAATGTGCTGGTGAGCTGCCCTGCTGCCTTCCTTACCAGGTGCTGGTGCTGCTGGCTGAAAACTTTTCTGGCTTGCCAGGTGCTGGTGCAAGGGCTGCCGCCTGCTTTACCAAGGTTCTGGTGCAGCTGGTTGCACACTTTTCCTTACCAGGTGCTATTGCAGCTGGCTTCATAACTGAATACTCAGGCGATGGAGCAGCTGGCTGCCCTTCCTGCTATTTCAGGTGCTGTGCATGCTGGCTGCCTGCTTGCCTTACCATGTGCTGGTGCAAACTGGTTGCCTCCTTGCCTTACATGGTGGTCGTTCAGCTGGCACACTGACTGCCTTAACAGGTGCTGGTGCAGCTGGCTGCCTGCCTGCTTAACAGTGCTGGTGAGCTGCTGCCTGCTCTGCCGTACATGTGCCGGTGCAGTTAGCTGCTGCCCTTCATTATCTAGGTTGCTGGTGCAGCTTGTTTCCCGCCTGTTTTCACAGGTGCTGTGGCAGCTAGTGCCCACCTATCTCCCCCCCCCCCCCCCCCTCCCTACCATATGCCGGTACAGTTTGCTGCCTGCCTTCTTACACAGTGCTGGTGCAACTGCGCTGCCCGCCAACCTATACACGTGTACTTGTGCAGCTGTTCGCCTGAATGCCTTACACAGGTGCTGGTGCAGCTCGATGCTTGCCTTACCATACCTTGGAAGCTGGTGCAGTGGGCTGACCGCCTTCCTTACCCAGTTGCTGTGAAGGTAGCTGCCCACCTGCCTTACACTGATGCCGTGCAGCTAGCAGCCTGCCTTCCTTAAAACAGGTGCTGGGTGCAGCTGGGCTGCATGCCTGCTTGCCAGGAGATTGTGCAGTTTTCTGTTCGCTACCATTCTAGGTGTTGAGTAAGCAAGTTGCCCACTTGCTTACCCAGGTGCCGCTGCAGGAGGCTGCCTACCTTAAATAACCAGTTGCTGGTGCAGCTGGCTGCTTTCCTTCCTTACCCAGGTGCTGGTGCAGCTGGCTTCCTGCCTGCTACCGGTGCTGGTGCAGCTGGCTACCTGCCTGCCTCTCCCAGGTACTGGTGCAGCTGACTCCCCGTCTGCCTTACCCAGGTGCTGTGACAGCTAGCTGCATGCCTGCATTCAGGTGCTGGATGCAGCTGGCTACCTGCCTGCCTTGCCCAGGTTCTGGTGCAGCTGGTTGCCTGCCTGCCTTACCAGGTGCTAGTGCATGGTACCCGTCTGCCTTACCCAGGTGCTGGTGGAGTGGTTGCCTGCCTGCCTTTCATGGTGCTGGTACAGTGGTTGCCTGCCTGCTTTTCCAAGGTGTGGTACAACCGATGATTGCCTGCTCTACTCAGGTGCTGGTACAGCTAGCTGCCTGACTGCCTTACCCAGGTGCTTGTGCAGCTGGCTACGCGCTGCTTTACCTAGGAGCTGGTGCGCTTGCTGCCTGCCTGCATTACCCAGGTGCATGTGCAGCTGGATTCCTGTAGCCTTATCCAGGTGCTGGTAAAGTGGTTGCCTGCTTGCCTAGCTCAGGTGTTGGTACAGCTGGTTGCCCGCCTGTTTTACACAGGTTATGTACTGCTGGCGGCCTGCCTGCCTTACCCAGCTGCTGGTGCAGCTTGTATTGCCAACTTGTCTTACCACAGGTTGTGCAACTGGCTTCACATCTCTTTACCAAGGTGCTGGAGCAGCTGGCTGCCTGACGCCTTACCCAGGAGATGGTGCAGCTGGCTGGCTTCCCTGCTTACCCAGGGGTTTTTTTTTTACAGGTGGAGGCTGGTTGCCTTTGCATTACCCAGGTTATGGTTTGCAGCTCGCTTATTGCTGCCTTACCTAGGTGCTAGTGCACCCAGCTGCCCACCTGCCTTTTCACCAGGAGCAGGTGCAGCTGGCCGACTCACCTGCCTTACCCAGGTGTTGGTGCAGTGACTGCCCACCTACCTCATCAGGTGGTGGTGAAGCTGGCCGCTGCCTGAATTACCCATGTGTGATGCAGGACTAGCTGGCCCGTCTCCCTTACCTAGGTGCTGGCGAGGATTACTGCCTGCCTGCCTTACCCAGATGCTGTTGAGCTGGCTGTATGCCTGCCTTACCCAGGTCGTTGTGCAGTGGCTGCCCGCCTGCACTACGAGGTGCTGTGCAGCTAGCTGCAACCTGCGTTTCCCAGGTGTGATGCAGCTGCCTTGTCTCCCTGTCTTTTACCAAGGTGTTGCTGCAGCGCCTGCATGCCTGCTTGCCAGACCGTGGTGCAGCTGGCTGCCCGTCTGCTTTCCGAGGGTGCTGGTGAAGCTGCCCTGCCCTGCCTTCCTTACCCAGGTTGCTGGTGCTGCTGGTGACTTCTGGTTGCCCAGGTGTGGTGCAGAGGGCTGCCCGCCTGCTATACCAAGGTTCGGGTGCAGCTGGTTGCACCACTTTCCATAACAGGTGCTATTGCAGCTGGCTTCAAACCTGTATTACCTAGGCGATGGAGCAGCTGGCTGCTCCTGCCTAATCAGGTGCTTATGCATGCTGGCTGCTGCTTGCCTTACCCAGTGCTGGGGCAACTGGTTGCCTCCTTGCATTACCTTGGTGGTCGGGCAGCTGGCACATGAACTGCCTTAACAGGTGCTTGTGCAGCTGGCTGCCTGCCTGCCTTACCCAGGTGCTGGCGAAAGCTGGCTGCCTGGCTTGCCGTACCATGTGCGGTGCAGTTAGCTGCTGCCTTCATTACCCTAGTTGCTGGTGAAGCTTGTTGCCCACCTGACTTTTCACAGTGCTGGTGCGGCTACCTGCCCACCTACCTTACCCATGCTGCCGGGTTCAGTAAAAAAAAAAAAAAAAAACTGCCTGCCTCTTAACAGGTGCCGTGCAACTGGTCTGCCTTGCCACCTTCACATGTACTTGTGCAGCTGTTTGCCTGAATGCCTTACACAGGTGCTGGTGCAGCTCGCTGCATGCCTACCTTACCTTGGAGATGGTACAGCTGGCTGACCGCCTTCTTTACCAGGTGTTGTGAAGCTAGCTGCCCACCTGCCTTACACTGATGCCGGTGCAGCTAGCTGCTGCCTTCCTTAAACAGGTGCTGGTGCAGCTGGCTGCATGCCTGCCTTGCCCAGTGAGATTGTGCAGCTTTCTGTCCGCTACCTTCCCAGTGTTGAGTAAGCAAGTTGCCCACCTTCCTTACCCAGTGCCGTTGCAGGTGGCTGCCTACTTAAATACCATGTTGCTGGTGCAGCTCTTGACCGCTGCCCTTACCCAGGTGCTTGGTGCATCTGCTGCCTGTCTTCCTGCCATTACCCAAGGTGTAGTGCAGCTTTCTTACCCGCTTTTCTTACCCAGGTGCTGGTGAGCTGGCTGCCAGCCTGCCTACCCAGGTGCTAGTGCAGCTATTACCCGTCTGCCTTCCAGGAAAACTGGGGAGCTGGTTGCTGCCTGCCTTACCCAGGTGGCTGGTGGAGCTGGCTGCCAGCCTGCCTTACCCAGGTTTAAGGTGGGAGGTGGTTGCTGCCTGTTTTACTCAGGGTGCCGGTACGCTGGTTGCCTGCCTGCCTTTCACTGGTGCTTGGTACAGTGGCTGCCTGCCTGCCTTACCCAGATGCTGTTGCAGTGGCTGCATGCCTGCCTTTACCCCAAGTCGTTGTGCAACTGCTGCCCGCCAGGACTTAGCGATGGTGAGTACAACTAGGGAGTCACCACACACACACACACACACACACACACACAAAACCCCACACACACACCACTCACACACCACACACAAAACACACACCCACACCCCAAAAACACACACACACACCACACACACAAACACACACACACACACACACACACACACACACCACACACACACAACCACACTCACACACAACACAACACACACCACACACACACACACACAACACACACACACACAACACACACACTCACACCCCCACACACACGCACACAACACACACCACAAAAACACACTCACAAAACACACACAAAACACACACACACACACACACACACACACCACACACACACTCACACACACTCACACACACACACATACACACAAACACACAAAACACACACACACCTCACACACACCCCCACACACACACACACACACACACACACAACACACCACACACACACACACACACACACACCACACACAAACACTCACAAAAACACACACACACACACACCACACACAACACACACGACACACACACACAGAGCTAAGAGCTAAGAGTTATGTCCTTCGAGGAGAGGTTAAGTGAAATCAACCTGACGACACTGGAGGACAGGAGAGATAGGGGGGACATGATAACAACATACAAAATACTGAGAGGAATTGACAAGGTGGACAAAGACAGGATGTTCCAGAGATTGGACACAGTAACAAGGGGACACAGTTGGAAGCTGAAGACACAGATGAATCACAGGGATGTTAGGAAGTATTTCTTCAGCCACAGGGTAGTCAGTAATTTTAATAGTTTGGGAAGCAATGTGAGGCAGGATCCATACATAGCTTTAAGCAGAGGTATGATAAAGCTCACGGCTCAGGGAGAGTGACCTAGTAGCGATAAGTGAAGAGGCAGGGCCAGGAGCTCGGACTCGATCCCCGCAACCTCAACTAGGTGAGTACAACTAGGTGAGTACATGCACACACACACACACACACACACACACACACACACACACACACACACACACACACACACACACATACACACAATGCCCCCACCCACTGCATTACAAACTCCACCCCACAGCAACAACCCATAGTTCCTTACCAGGTCTCCCACTTCCCCAACCCCAATATACCTCCCAGACCACAGTCTTAGAAAATAAGTTGAAGGTGTGGTATACAAATGCAGATGGAATAACAAACAAGTATGAGGAGTGGCACGAAAGAATCAAAGAGACATCCCCAGACATAATAGCAATCACAGAAACAAAACTCACCAGAATAATAACAGATTCAATCTTTCCATCCGGATATCAAAACCTCAGGAAATACAGAGGGGGAGGAGGGGGGAAAAAGGAGGAGTTGCACTACTCTTTTAAAAACCATTGAGGTTTTGGGGAAAATGGAAGGAATGGATGGCACGGGCGAAAAGTGACTACTTAGTAGGAACAATCCAGTCTGAGGACATAAGGTGATAATTGCAGTAATGTATAACCCACCACAGAACTGCAGGAGGCCAAGAGAAGAATACGATGAGAGCAACAAAAGCAATGTTTCGACACACTAGCCGAGGTGGCCAGGAAAAGCACACATGGGGGGAGCAAAGTTACTAGTTATGGGTGATTTCAATCACAAGGAGATTGACTTGGAAAACCTGGAGCCCCATGAGGGTCCCGAAACATGGAGAGCCAAGATGATGGATGTGGTACTGGAAAACCTCATGCATCAACATGTTGACACACTACCAGAGAGAGAGGAGAGGATGAACCAGCAAGGTTGGACCTTGTATTCACCATGAGTAGTTCGGACATCGAGGGTATCATGTATGAAAGGCCACTGGGAGCTACTGATCATGTGGTTCTGTGCTTCGACTAATAGTTGGCTCCAAGGGGAAAGAGTAGCAGGAATAGGCTGGGAAAAACCAAACTACAAAAGGGGAACTACTCAGGCATGAGGAATTTCCCTTTCAAGACATTCAGTGGGAGAGGGAACTGACAGGAAAACCAGTACAAGAAAATGATGGACTATGTAGCAACAAAATGCAAGGAGGCAGAGGAGAGGTTTGTTCCCAAGGGAAACAGAAATAATGGGAAGAACATAACTTTGCCCTTTTGGTTCACCCAAATTGGTAGGGAGGCAAAAAACTAGGTGTACTAGAGAATAAAAAAAGGGTTACAGAAGACAGAGAACTCAGGAAAATAAAGAAATCAGCCGAAGAGCCAAAAACGAATATGCACAGATAAGAAGGGAGGCTCGAGACAATATGAAAATGACATAGCCCTCAAAAGTAAAACTGACCCAAAGCTGTTGTACAGCCACATCAGGGGGAAAACAACAGTCAAGGACCAGGTAATCAGACTGAGGAAGGGTGATGGGGAATTCACAAGAAAAAGACCGGAGAGGTTTGTCAGGGAGCTCAACACAAGATTTAAAGAGGTATTTACAGTGGAAACAAGCAGGACTTTCCCAAAAAATCAGAACAGGGAGGCACCCAGCAAGTGCTGGATGAGGTACATATAACCAAGGAGGAGGTGAAGAAGCTGTATGCAAACTTGACCCCCTCAAAGGCGGGGACCCCGACAACATCTCTCCGTGGGTCCTTAAAGAGGGAGCAGAGATATTGTGTGAGCCATTAACAAAGATCTTCAACACATCATTTGAAACTGGGCAACTCCCTGAGGTATGGAAAATGGCAAATGTAGTCCCAATTTTTAAAAAGGGAGACAGACATGAGGCACTAAAACTAAGACCTGTACACTAACGTGTATAGTATGCAAGGTCATGGAGAAGATCATCAGGAGGAGAGTGGTGGGGCACCTGGAAAGAAACAAGTGTATAATTGACAACCAGCCGGTTTCAGGGAAGGAAAATCCTGTGTCACAAACCTACTAGAGTTTTAGACAGGTGACAGAAGTAAGACAAGAGAGAGAGGGGTGGATCGACTGCATATTTTTGGACTGCAAAAAGGCCTTCGACACAGTTCCTCACAAGAGGTTACAGCAAGAGCTAGAGGACCCGTCCCCACATAACAGGAAAGGCACTGCAATGGATCAGAGAATATCTGACAGGGAGGCAACAACGAGTCATGGCACGCGACGAAGGTGTCAGATGGGCGCCTGTGACAAGGGGGGTTCCACAGGGGTCAGTCCTAGGACCTTTTTCTGTTCTTGGTATATGTGAACGACATAACGGAAGGGATAGACTCAGAAGTGTCCTTGTTTGCAGATGATGTGAAGTTAATGAGAAGAATCAAATCGGACGAGGATCAGGCAGGACTACAAAGAGACCTGGACAGGCTACAAGCATGGTCCAGCAAACTGGCTCCTTGAATTTACCCTGCCAAAAAGCAAAATCATAAAGATTGGGGAAGGGCAAAGAAGACCGCAGACACAATATAGTTTAGATGGCCAAAGATTGCAAACCTCACTCAAGGAAAAAAGATCTGGGGGTGAGTAATTTAAAGCCGAGCATATCTCCTGAGGAACAAATCAATCAGATAACTGCTGCAGCATACGGGCGCCTGGCAAAAACCTACGGATAGCGTTCCGATACCTCAGTAAGGATTCGTTTAAGACTCTGTATTTCCATCTACGTCAGGCCCATCTGGAGTATGCAGCAAACCCGTTTGGAATCCACACCTAGTCAAACAGTCAAGGGAAAATTAGAGAAATGCAAAGGTTTGCAACAAGACTAGTCCCAGAGCTACGGGGATTGTCTTAAGAAGAAAGGTTGAGGGAAATCGGCCTGACGAACACTGGAGGACAGGAGGGTCAGGGGAGACATGATAACGACATATAAAATACGCGGGGGAATACACGAGGTGGCCAAAGACGGGATGTTCCCGAGATGGGACACAGACACAACAGGTCACAATTGGAAGTTGAAGACTGAGATGAATCAAAGGGATGTTAGGAAGTATTTCTTTCAGTCATAGGGGTAAATCAGGCCTGGAATAGCCTAGAAAGTGATTAGTGGAGGCAGGAACCATACAAAAGTTTTTAAAGGCGAGGTATGATAGAGCTCATGGGGCAGGGAGAGGGAGGACTATAGCAAACAGCGAAGAGGCGGGGCCTGGAGCTGTGAAATCGACCCCTGCAACACAAATAGGTGAGTACACCACACAAAACACCACACACCCCACACACACACACACACAAAACACACACACCCCACACACACACACACACATACACACACACACACACACAAGGGACGTACACTGGAGGACAGAGGGTAAGGGGGGGACATGATAACGACATATAAAATACTGCGTGGAATAGACAAGGTGGACAAAGACAGGATGTTCCAGGGAGTGGACACAGAAACAAGAGGCCACAATTGGAAGTTGAAGACACAAATGAGTCAGAGAGATATTAGGAAGTATTTCTTCAGTCATAGAGTTGTAAGGCAGTGGAAAAATAGCCTAGAAAATGAGTAGTGGAGGCAGGAACCATACACAGTTTTAAGACGAGGTTTGATAAAGCTCATGGAGCGGGGAGAGAGGAGGGCCCTTAGCAACCGGTGAAGAAGCAGGGCCGGAGCTAAGACTCGACCCCTGCACCTACAAATAGGTGAGTACAAATAGGTAAGTAAAAGGGACGTACAACGTAAGGGACACTACAAAGAGAGAGGGAGAGGATGAACCAGCAAGGCTGGACTTAGTATTCCCCTTTGGGAGTAGTGCAGATATCGAGGACATCACATATGAAAGACCCCTTGGGCCAGTGCCCATGTGGTTTTAAGCTTCGAATACACACCCAGGGGCTAAAAGTGGAGGAGAAGCAGGAACGCCAGGACGAATGAAGCCAAACTACAATAAAGGGGACTACACAGGAATGAGGGACTTCCTGAACAGGGTTCAGTGGGGAACAGAGAACTGGCAAGGGAAGCCATTTAAAATGATATGATGGAATATGTAGCAAACAATGTGCAAGGAGGCTGAGGAGAGGTTTGTACCCAAGGGTAACAGGAAAAATAAAAAAAGCCAGGATGAGCCCAGGGTTTTAAACCCAAAGGTGCAGGGGGCAAAAACCAAGGGTGCTAGGGAACGGAAGAAAAATAGAAGGCAAAGAACCCAGGAGAATAAGGAGAGTGCCATCACAAAGAGAATCATTGCACATCCACAACTGAGCACAGATCCTGGAACACACCTGCCAGATGAAATGTGAAAAATTACCTGTTTGTGGTTGAGTGTGAGGTTGCACAACTGGTCCTGCATCACTGATATTTGGGGGTTCATAAACCCTGCTCTGGAGAGCTGATTATTATACACAGAGCACTTAACTTTTAGTAGGGAAGAGAAGCAGAGAAAGGAAGTGGTAATACCACATGCTAGGTTGACACACATATCAGTGAGCGCTTGGCAGGCGCTAAGGTCAGACAAACATAGACTAACATAGCTGAAAACAGGTGAAGGAAACGAAAACAAATATGTTTTTGAAACTGACAGTAACTTAAATAACAGTGTAAACATAAGAAGAGACTGACATTCAAATACGTGCACACACAACCTGCCAACCGTTAGCCAATATTTTAGAAAAAAGGAACCACCAAACTCCTCACAAAAAACTAACCACTTACAAACCCTATTACACACTCGGCCTATATCCATCTATTTCTTCCTCTCCCCTTCTCTCTCCCCATCCTGTGAATGTCCCTTCCCCTCTCTCTCCCCTTATTCCCTTCCTTTTCCCCATCCCACATGTGTCTACCTTCGACAATGTCTCCCGTCCCCTCTCTCTCTCTCTCTCCCTACCTCTTTTCCCCCACTCCTACCTCCCTACCTCACCCTTCATATTTACTCTCTCACACAAAACTCTCTCTCCTCACTCTTCCCTACATCTTCCTTCTATCCTCCTCCCCCTTTTCTCTCCCTTAAACGTCTCCTCCTTTGCCATTCCCTCACTTCCATTTCCCATCTCTTCTTGTACCCCTATACCTCCCAATCCTTCACCTATCTCTCTTCACCTCTGCCACTGTCTCCACCTTCCCCTCCCACTCTCTCATTCTCTCCATCCCCCCCTTCAAACCCCCCTCTTTTAATTCCTCTCTCCCTCCCTCCCTTCCATCCCCTCTATCTCTATCCCTCTTCTTACTCTTTCTCCACCCCCTGTCACTCTCCGTGTCTCCCCTACCTCTCCCCAGCTATCCCTCTCCTCATTTCTTGCCCCCTCCCCATCTTTTTCCCCATTGAAAACTTCCCCATTTCCTCATATGCACATCACTATAACACCTGACCCCCCAACTCTCTCCTCCTTAAAACCTCCCACTCCCGCTCACAAACACAACCACCCCTCCCCGAAAAAAATGTTGGCTCAGAAGGGAAGTCAAAAGCTTAGAGGATTAGAGGAAAATGGTTCTAGTAAGGAAAAATGGATGGAAGAGCAATGTAAAAGGATGGAAAAAGAATGGGATAGCAAACTAGGTGAGCTGTCTGCGAGAATGGAGAAAAGGATGAAGGCAGAGGTTTCTGTAAAATTGGAAATCAGGGTGGAGGAGGAGAAGAAGAAATGTGAGTCACAAGTCGAATTCGAAGGCTGAAGCAACTTACAGGGCTATTGGTCAGAGGAGACTTAGCAACTGAAGCTGGTGCTCCCCTACTGAACGAGGAGTCAAATGGAAAGGAAGGAGACAAAACTTACACTGAGGCCCTATCAGCGCAGTTGGAGAGCAGTTGGGAGCACGGATATTAGGAGAAAAGGGAGGAA
>NW_026507254.1:0-15231 GCF_026875155.1 Cherax quadricarinatus
TCTGTGTGCTCGTTGATAGGTGGGCAGCTAACAGAATGTGGCTAACAGATTGAACCTGAAAATTTAAACAGAGAGGAACAGGGCCTCTCCATGAGATACCCGTGAGTAAGATGAGTGTGACCAATTGCGAAGACAGGAGAGGGGTAGTCTCCCAACCTTTACGCTGATGCCCAGAAGATGGCCAGTAACCTATACTCGGTTTAACCCTTAAACGGTTCCAAAACAGATCGACATTCAAATTCTTTGTGATACAAAAGTAGATCTACTTTTTTTTACATATTTTCAAATATAAAAAAAAAAATGTAGATAAAGTTTTTTTACACATTTTCAAATGTAAAAACAAAAAGAAGATCTACATTTTTTTTACATACTTTCAGATTTTTGAAAAAAACGTATATATACGTTTGGACCATTTAAGGGTTAAAGAATGAAGTTTGTTACTGAGCAGATAAGACCAACGTTGTTCCCAAGGGGTGTGAAGGTGGGTAGCAATTACTACAGCAAATAATTCGTGAATGGAACACCTCTACATTCCATGGAAGATCATGTACTGCTGACTGCACAGTAGTGTCTCCCTGTTCATTGCCCTGTTGTCAACATGACCGGGGACCCAACAAAAAACAATACCTTTATGCTTGGTAGAGATACAGCGTAACCAACGTTGGATACGGGAGAACTAGGGGATGGGTTTTAATCAAATTTTCGTTTTTATTATTATTATTATTATTATTATAATCAAAAGAAGCGCTAAACGGGCAGGGCAGGAAGGAAGTGGGGGATCAGGTGGCAAAAGGAGAGGGATAATTAATAGGTTACGGAGAACAGCGGGGCATTTGGATAGTGCAGGGGTAGAGGGCAGAAAGAGTTTTGAGGTAGAAAGGGCTGAGTGCGAAAGGTATTGTCATCAGTTTGGGGAAAGTAAGTCAGTTGTTGTCAAGAAGTCAATGAGAGAGTCAGGATTAAAGGAGGGTCCATCAGCAAGAAGGGAAGGTAAAGAGAGAGAAGTAGAGCGGAGACGATGTTGGAGGTAAATTCGTGGGGCTCGGTGTTAGAGAGGGCAGTCTAACAGAATGTGGCTAACCGATACTGGAACCTGACACGTCTCACAGAGAAGTACAGGGTGCCTTCCACGAGATACCCATGAGTAAGACGAGTGTGGCCAATGCGAAGATGGGAGAGAGTAGTCTCCCAACCTCGACATTGATGACAAGAAGAGGGGCCAGTAACCTATACTCGGTTTAATAGAATGAAGTTTGTTACCGAGTAGATTAGACCAACGTTGTTGCCAACGGGTGTGAAGGTGGGTAGCTATTACAGCAAAATAGTCCTAAATGGAACACTTCTATAGGGAAAACTGGTAGGTCATGTACTGCTGACTGTGCAGCATGTCTGCCTGTTTCATTGCCCTGTACGACAACAGGGACCAGGGACCCAACAAAAAACAATATCTTTATGCTTGTAGAGATACGGTCTAGCCAAAGTTGGATATGGAGGACTAGTGGGGAGGTGTATCAAATTTTCGTACAGCCTGTGAGCCCCTAAGGGAGTCTGAGACAACCACAAAAGATGACACAGGCATAGATGCAATACGGATAAGTGCTGCTACAATTCAGCTGTAAAAATTGCTAGCCGAGAATAGTAAATGTCCCCGCATGACACTGGAAACACTGCTGCAAATCCAACGCCATCAGAAGACCCTTTGAGCCATCTGTGTACACTGCGATGGCATAAGAATGAGAGCGGAAGGGGGTCAAAAAAGAGAGCAGGAAGCTACTGTAGGCAGTTGGGTTTTCGCACAAGGGAGTGAGAAAGAACAGACTCGAACAGCTGGAACTTCCCAAGGGGGGAGGGAAAAGTGAGATACTACATAACATAGAAAAAGGGGGTAACTGAAGGGAAGAAAGAGCGAATGTAGTCGAGGAGAAATGGAGAGCAAACAGGGGCAACAGACAAATAATGTCTACTAACATCGGTGACCTTCTATAAATGGAAGGATTGCGAAGATCTGAGAGCAAAACATAGTAGCAAAGGCAATGGGCATCACGGAATCGGACAAGGATGGAATATTTGCTTCTGCAAAGAGGCTCTCAACAGGTGAAAAGCGAAAAGCACCAAGGGCCAAACGGTTAATCCCTGGGGATGAATGGGATTATGGCTTGAGAGAGTAGTAGGAAAGGCCACTGAATTAGATTGATCACCATAATTGATAAAATGAGGGCTGAATGTAGGCGAAGGAGAGTTCGACGATCAGCTCCCCCTGAAAGATGAGCAAGGGTTTTAGAAGGTTCAGCCGGTTGTGACAAGTTGCCTTCAGAGAGGGAATGTGAGGTTTCCAAGGATAACCTATGGTCAAAGAGAAGGCCTAGAAACCTGACTGTATTTACGTTCCCGGGATACGTGAGCCATAGAGGTACAAAGGATGATTGGAGATGACAGAGCGTCTAGTGAAGTAATGTTGGCGAGTTTTGGTACTGGAAAATTTAAACTCAGCACAGTGGCCCAATTGGAAACACGGTCGATGCATTGATGGAGAGAAACTGTTTAATGAGGTGACAGTCAGTGCCTTGCACAAGCTATAGCGAAGTCATCAAACAGAGTGATGACCAAATATTCGGATGGAAGAACTATGAGGAAAATCATTTATAGCAAGGAGATAAAGTGATTGTGTCAGAACACCATCCCTGGGGGGCACCCTCAGCTTGGACCAAAGTCGAGGAGAAGCACCTTATTAACCCGAAACATGGATATGTCTGTCAGTTAAAAAGTTTTTATGGAAGGATGGTAGATTGCCTCGGAGGCTAAAGGAGTGGGCTTGGGCCAAAATATTATACCTCCAAGTTGTGTCATATTGCCTTCTCAAGGTCAAAAAATATGGCAATAACTGAGTGGTTATTTGCAAAGGCATTATGAACATACGTATCCAAGCAATTAGTAAGGGGTCTATGGTAGAACGGACCTTACGAAAGCCAATTGACTAGTGGAGATGGAGAGACTGTTGTGTGTTCTAAATACCACATTAAAGTTCGATTTACCAGACGTTCCATCACTTTGCAAACTGCACTGGTTAGAGCAATGGGATGATAGTGGGAGGCATCATGTCCTGTTTTCTAGTACCTGGTTTGCGGGAAAGGGAGAAACAATGGCAGATTTCCAGCTGGGGGAGAACCCCTTGGAGACCAAAAAAAGATTGAGGGTTGTAAGAGGATTACAAGGGTGATTGATGTTAAATGTTGTAACATCGAATATGAATTGTCGTCAGGCCCATCTGCAATGCATCGGGCAAAGCTGAGTGTGTCACCTCCTCCAGTTCCAGAAGTGTAAAAGGCACTATTACAATTCCTTCAATGAGAGAAGAAAAGTCGAAGGGTGTAAACTTCTGGAGACTTTGCGGAAAGGCGAAAGAACGAGGGGCATAGATGGAAGCCCGAGAAATGGACCAGATTGATTGCCAATTTCAATGGCAAGTCAAGAGGGTTTGGCTATATCAACACTGGCAACCTGCAGAACAGAGCCGCGTCAGGAGAGTATTTCCACTCAGTTTCCGTATGTTTTTCCAGACTGCACTATAGAGGGGAGGTGTGGGGGAAACAATCTCCCCAGCAAGTGCTTTTTTTTAGGTCAAAAATGACACGGGATTTGACCATCGCTTCTGCTTAAACTCAAGTGTCTCTCTGTGGTTTATTGTCCCGGTATCTCCCCACGCAGCGGTTTAAAACATACTGCCCGAGCACAAGTAGGAGACCCCTGGAGAAACTTCTGAGAATCCCTGTGGGGTTTGGGGGCATAGAATGAGAAGCTGCGGAAAAAAACTGATTTTGGGAAAACCCGGTCCCTTGGGGGGAGAATCCCACAGGCCAAAAAGGGGAAAGGGGAAAAGGGAGGGACAGGGGGAGGGGGAGGAGGAGGACAGGGAAAGGGGAGGATGGGGAGGTTTGGGATAGGGAAAGGGGGGGGGGGGGGAATGGGGGGAAAATTAGGTTCGGGTCTGAGGAAGGAGACCGGTCAAACCCTTTTCAGACCAAGAGCTCTTCACCACACCAAGGGGCCCCCCTTAAAGAAGTAGGAAGCTAAAAAAGGCCCAAGTACAAGGATTGAAGCAGCAGTGTAAAAATGGTATGAAAAGCGCACCTTTGGTGAAAACTTTCATTCTTTTGGCATGGCCTTTGCTACGTACTGCTTTTAACTTTTTTCCCTTTTGGGGTCAGGTGTCTGTACAGTAATAGGGTAATACTAACTCGTTTATTCTTGTATGTCCAATAGTATCAACAAAGTGGATTAAGTTTTTTTTATTGGGCATTTGTCTGTGTCCAGTTTTGACTGAAAAATGGATTACCCCCACTTAATCAAAACTTTAAATATTATGAATTTTTCACTAAAATGAAAAACCCCTTCCTCCCCATTGTTTTTTATAGACGTTTGCTGCAACTTATAAATTTGATGGTTGTTTCCTTTTGGGTTGTGTGAAGCAGAGTTGTCAGTAGGTGATGTCTGTAGGGAGTGTCAAGTATTGTTTTAATGTGCCTCTGATTATTTTACCCGGGCGTAAAAATGGTTTCAAAAAAATTTCCCTTTTAAACAGACTTCAAAAAGTAAAGAACCAAAAAACTGGGTCACGCAATTTGAAGCAATGGACCGTCCATTGGTACAGAATTGTTCTTATGTCTCTTCTCTATACCCCACAATGCCATTCCCGCCACCTGCCCATTCCTATTAGTTCATTTTTTGAAGGGTTTGTGGGAAAGAATTCTTCCTCTGTAAGCCATGCATGTCATAAGAGGCAACTAAATGCCGGAGCAAGGGGTAGTAACCCCTTTCCTCATTATTTCTAAAAAGAAGAGGAGAAATTTGTTTTTCTTTTGGGCCACCCCCCCTCGGTGGGATTGGCTGGTGGTTGAAGATGATGAAGGGTTTATTTGTTAATCTGAACAGTCCGTTTTTTCAAGAAAAAGGTTTTTGCCCCAATCATTGAGGTTGCTACTCTGTGTGTTTTTAGTTTTTTGTATTGTTTTAAACAAATAATTAATTTTTAAATTGTTAAAATAGTTGCTTTTTGCTCTGGTACAACAGTAAATTTACTGGTCTGATGATAGTGAAGATCATGAATGGTTAACTTTTAAATAAAATTACCCAGAAGAATCCAAAATCTTTCATGTACCCTATATTTATGTGGAGTTCATACATTCTGTACACACCCAAAAACCCCCAAATCCTCCTCTTTTTTTCAAATGCCTTTTCAAGATTTGAATTGTGATTGCAATCTAGAATTAACACTGCGGGGTTTTACCAGTACACCCCTGGCATGAAAAGTTTCACCAGCCAGAATCCTGAAAAGTTTGTAAGCGCCCTTACCTGGGACCTCCATTATAAAGATCTCGGGAAATAAAAAAAAGCTCTGTTTGCCGAGGTAGTAGTGGCATTTTTCGAGACATTTTTGGAGCACTCAAAAGCTCATAAAAAAAGTTTTGCAACCACTTTAAAAACAAGGGGTAAAATTAAAAATAAAAAAAAACTAAAAAGCATCACACTCAATAAAAACTTTCTACCAAGGGGAAATAACCCCCCCCCCCAATTAAAAAACCCCAAATTAAATTTTTAAGCAAAAGATTTCCTAAAAGTTCCCCCCAGGTCCCCAGGGCACCCAGTAATTATAAAAACCACCCTGAAAAATGGTTAAAGGCCCCAAGCTGTAGGCAAACTGTTAAATATGCCCCAAACCCGTTCATGCTTATTGCAGATGACAAGTTTTGTTAAGTCTAATTCAAATGCTATGTCTCGACAACAGTTTCAATTGTCAAATAGTATTGTAATGATATTTTCGTGGATGACATTCACAACTGTTCCCTATTACACTGATAAGAACTTTGTACTGATATTAAGTAAAAGAGCTAAAAAAATGTACAAGCAAATGTATAGAGAGATATGTAAAAATTTTTATTACAGGCGACTATATGTGGGAAAATTCTTTGGTCTGTAGTAACAGCAATTTAAGAATCCAACACTCATATTCAGACATGTTCTCAAGGTCTCTGAAAACAAGGTTTGGGGGTTTGGTATCTTACGGTACATTACTATGTTCTTCAAACAACAGGTAAGTACCTTAACTCTGTTACTAATCTCTAATCTATCCATTACCTCACCTATGGTATTCGTACTTTTAGGATCGTACTGCAACAACTCAGCTAAAGTCAATAGAAATTCATAAAAGCCTGTTGTTCATTATGATCACACAATATGTGATAGAACAACACATGGCCCCTACTCTTTAAAGGTTATAAGCTTATTCAACTTACAAAACATTCAATCTTACTGTGCAGACTACCTGTGCAAAGACAATGAACAGACATTATATACTCAGCTCTGAAAACTTTTTTCTAGAGAGTTGACACAGAATTTTTGCAGTATACAAGATAGACAAATTCCTCTGAAAATGTATCCATTATTTGACTATCCGAGTAAATAAAATATGCACTCATTAATAGGCTCGAAGTCTGTAGCTTCTATCACTTGAAAGATTTCCATAGGTTCTTTCTCTGCCAACTACATAACATCAATGACCTCCTTGCCCTTACATGATCCATGATAGAAATTATGTCAAACACATCTTTGAAAATGTCTATTGATATTTGACTGGTATTTCATTCCAATCTGTTCGTAATGATCTGACGTTATTTACTTAGAATAACTTTACAGGAGTTTACCTGGAGAAGTGAGAGGGTCAACGCCCCCGCGGCCCGGGTCTGTGACCAGGCCATCCTGGTGATTCCAGAGCCTAATCAACCAGGCTGTTTGCTGCTGGCTGCTCGCAATCCAAGTACGAGCCACATGCCGGCTGATCCGCGATCATGATTTAGCGTGATTGTCCAGTGCCAGCTAGAAAGACTGTCAGGGGGTCTGTGGTAATTCCCCTTATGTGTGCTGGGAGGGCAGTTGAATACGTATCGGGCCCCTGACACTTTATTGTATGTCTCTTAACGTGCTTTAGTGGACGCCCTGCTTTTCATTGGGGGGATGGTGCATCGTCATGCCCAAGTCTTTTGCTTTCGTATAGTGTGTGTTTTTCGTGTGCAAAGATTCGGTACTAGTCCCTCTAGGATTTTCCTGGTGTATATTATTCATGTATCTCTCACTACTGCGTTCCAGGGGAATACAGGTTTAGGAACCTCAAGCGCTACACAATTATTGAGTTGTTTTTATCTACGTTCATGCGCGCGTGTAAGTTCTCTGTTCAATTTCTAGGTCGTCAATTTTCACCTGACTTGAAAGGTGTTTGTTAGTGTTATGCCTAATGCTGCTATGTTGTTAACTATTCAATCAGGACATCTTAAACCCTGCTCATATAATTTCCACCGTAACCCCTTGATCCCGGTGTGTCATTCTGAAATCGACCTATCATCGGCTGGTGATAATGAAAATCTAAGTCTCCGTATGACCACCTGAAGAATACTGTGGTGCAAAGTGACTAAACCAGGTTTCGTGTCCTACCTGTCGCGGATCTTGTCTTAGCGTTTTCGACAGTGGACTGGACCTGCAAAAAAGCAATGGGTATGAGGAACCGGGCTCGGAGAATGATGGAGGACTTTCAGTCAGCATTTATGGGCACTACCTTGTTTCTTGTGTATTTTTGAAGGGTATGTGGTTATCTTCTCTACTTTGCTCAACACATGCATCTGGTCATTTTTTTTCTAGACAGTGGTTTCATGTAAGCATAGCACATGAGCGGAGAGCCAGTACCGTGGGTAGAGTGTGGGGCTGAGGGAGTGTCTTGCTTAGGCGGATGGGCGACCGGGGGTAGCGGTGGGTTTGTGTGCTCAGCCCGGGGAGTGGGTGTCGCGTGCAAGAGGGGGTTCGGGTGAGTCAGTTGTAGAGGTGGGGAGTGCCGGGGTATATTTTTATATTTACTTCCCAACAATGATGTTTCACGCCCTGCCGTCTTTGACTGTCTTTCGGCATTTTGCGGTTATTTCCCTGTCTTTTTGTTTGTTTAGCGTTCTTTTATCCTGTTGGCCTGGGGAATTTTCACCCAGGAAAAATAAGCGAAGACAAAATTAGGACAGCCCCAGGAAGAAATCCAAGAAATTTGAGTTTTTATGTACTCTGGAATGATGTATATTTTATTTCCTCCCTGTTTGTCCATATACTGAGAGTAATTGATTTTTCTAACTCCATCTGTTTTTTGATACTTTCATATTGTTTTTTCTGCAAAATCACATACATGCTAAACAAAGCCCAACCCCACTGAAACGCTGAATACTAAAATATTCTCAACCCCACTGAAAAAGATAAGATTTGGTTTCTTTTTTGTTCGTGATGTTTTATTTTTTGTTTTGATGTCGCCTGGAGAGTGCTCTTTTTAAAGATTGAGCTATGGAGTGCTTCTGCAGTGTACTGCATAAATGGAAGACTCTGTAATGCAAGATTCCGGGTCTCGTTCATGTGTTGTCAGGTCATATGAACATGGGAAGAATGAAATATGACACGGTGCTGTTTACTGTGCCTCGGAGTTGGATTTCTATTTTGTGCTGTGGCTCTGACCACCTGACATCCTTTGTCTTTGTCGCGTTATATCTATGGATGAGGAATACAAGTAGATGGGTTGCGGCCGCCGAGTTGCAGGTACGATGTGATGGTTAAGAGTAGTGGTGCGAAGACGAGTTCTAGGAGTTGAGAGATGAGTACTGTTAGGTTACTTAGAGGTAGTGAGTAAGGTCACGCGAAGGAAGAAGTCAAACTGAAGAGAAGAGTAGTAGGAGGGAGTAAAGTTAAGTAAACAAGTAACGTAAGAGAGATTGTTTGTTCAGTAGTATGTTAGTAAGCGTAGTTGGAACAGACCAGGACAAGTTGAGAGGTACATGCGAGCTCGAGAGTTGTTCAGCACGGTCGCGTCAGAAGTAAGGTAAGAAAAGGAGGTACATGTGTTAGGGTATGAGAGTATAGGTGTTTGTCAAGTTGGATAGTTAGTATAGTGTAGTAAAGTAGTAGTAGTAGTGCTACCAAGAAGTAAGTGTATAGTACCTCTGTTGCCCTAAGAGTGAGTAGTATAGAGACGAGGTTAGGGAGCAGTACTTGTTCAAGTAAGTAGAGTACGATAGCACAATCCGAGTAAGTAGTAAGTTAGTAAAGAGATAAAGAGAAGAGGTGGAACCGTAGGCGACCCAGAGTAGTACGTTAGTTTTTTAGTATGTAAAAGTCTAAGTAGTAAGTAAAGTAAGTGATGGTCACCACAGTTAGAAGTGTATGATTTAGAACCGTAGCTTATGTGCCTTGGGATCAGCGAGCTATTTCACCCGTTTAGCTTTGCCTAGCTCGGGACTTTACTCTGTTGACGAGGCGAGCCACATACCTCTCTTGCTGGTCTCGTTTTCTTTAGTGAGGGAAATTATAGATCCACCTCGTACCACCCCGACGACTGCACACCCGACTTTTCCTGTTATTCCTTTAGCACGCTTTTTTTTTGTTGCGCTATCTCTCCTAATTACGACATCGAGCGTTGCCTATATGGTCATACTTCACATTCTAGATTCTTGTTCCGAAGTAAGGCACTTTTGCATAAGGTCTTTATATATTACATCATGATATCTTTTGTCTTCTAGTGCAGTTAGGGAACTTGTCGGTTAGTGTGATCCAAATTTGAGACAGACAGGAGCGAACCTGTATACACAGACCAAAGCGCATATGCAGGACTGTTCTTCTAAACCCATGTGCCTGGGTGTTGTAAAACTGATGGGTTTCTTAGATAGGGTGGTGATCTGTTGGATCTGGTTGTGTGTCGGGTGAGTCTTTGTCTTGCTTTCTTAGGACCCTTCAAAGAATTTTTATGATATATGGGATGATGTTTGTTTGTGCTATTGGTTTGGAGTTCCTTTGTGCTGTTGCGTCTACTGCCCCTTTGTGGCAGATGTACAAGATTAAAGCGAAGTTGAGATAGTGGGGGCTTACGTTATGTTTGTTTTTAGTAACTGTGGGGACGTCCCTCCGCCGCGTCGACCCCCCCCGTGTCTCATAATGCTCCCTCTACATTAGGATGGGAATATGGCTCCCTTGCTCGTGTAGGGGGGTTTTTCTTGCCAGATTCTTGATTGAACATCTCCAGATGTTCCATGAGTATGGCCCCTGGGGGGCAGACAGACAGACAGACAGAAGCGGCAGAGTGCATTGGGCACCATGTCATTTATCGCCCTCTGTTCGAAGTCATTTGGCGTCAGGATACATTCGGATAGGCTGTCTTCCTGTTGTTTAATCTAATTTTTGTAGGACCTCTCTCATAAAAAAAATTCATATTTTTTTGATCTTAGACTATCAGTCTGCTGGATTTAGCGGCCTCGCTACTAATGAAAATCTGAAAAGTCATTTTGGGACATTGAGTAGTCACCTCACTCATTTCCTTGCTCTGTTTCTTGTGTATTGTCAGGACCCATCCTTGTTTAAGTAGGGGACACACCCCAAATAATAGTGACGTTTGTTCTCGATTATTTTGACTTTGGCACATAGGAGATGAAGAAGAAATACTTTGGGTTTCTTTCGATTTCATTTATGGTTTTTTAGTTCTTACCTCGGAATTCCTGACTCCTAAAAGGATTCTTTTAGCTTAAGTTCGCATGTCTTGCTATTTCTCGCCCCTGCTGACCAGTGTTCTCCCTACGCTATCTCAGTTATATTGGACCTCTTTTAGCCCCTACGCCTACTATGTTATTCTTTTCCGTTGACCTGTAAAGGCAGCGCCTTGCTACTTTCTGTTTTACCATTACTCCTCCTTTTTCTTAGAGGAATAAGCCTTGTGCATTAATCGAGTGCCACCGAGTTAGTTAATTGTTCTAGGATTATAAGTTGGGGTCTGGTTGCCTTAGTTATCTCTCCCAGCTCTATTAATCGGTTTTAGGGACTTGGTTTATTGGTCCCACTTTATGTTTTTGTTATTGAGTTTGGAAGTTGGTGAATGCTCCATCGTGACTAATCTACATTATGTCGGTCTGCGGCTCGCGCATACATGATGAATCCTCAATTATGTTTTTGATTGAGTTATTGTTTTTGATATGGTGAACATTTCTTTTTAGATCATAATTGTTAGTGAAGATGAGGTCCCTAGTGTATTCTCCCAGTCATAAATAGGCTTCTATTATTTGCTGTTTATTATTTTTGTGCAAGATTTAAAAAGCTCTCGTGTGAGTGTGATCTTTCAAGTCAGAGCTGCCTCCTGGTGTTGATATACTGCAACAATTATTATTTGCTATATTCCTCCATTTTGAGGTGCCCTTAAGTTTGAAATTCGCACCAGGAGCAAGATGTTGGGTGCAGGAGCCGGAAGGTTTCCAGACATGGTCAATTTTTAACAGCTGTTCCTGGAATTGCTGGGATGTTGGCATGGCGGGAGGCTTGGTAGACTACCACAATGACTAGGTTTTTGTTCTCGACCTTTACTGCCAAAACTGTGCCACTACAATCATTTGAGAATTTACAGTCAGTGGCAAACAAGTGACTCTGCAATGTACAGGATGCCAACCCCTCCCCTTTTGCCCTGTACACTTCTGTCACATCAGTATAGGTTGAACCTGGGATCCCATATTTCGTTGTCCAAGTGATCCTTTTTTTATGGTGGTCTCAGTGAAAGCCGCGAACATTGCCTTTGGCCTCTGCAAGCTGTCCACGGATGAAAGTATTTTGTTGTTTTGTAATGGCTGGCTGTTAGACCCTGTATATAGGCAAAGAAGAATGTTATCGGACTGGTGGTATTGTTGGTACTGGGGGGGGATTGTTTTTCCGGCATTAGTATCTGTACTGTTGGTTTGAGTGGAGGGCCCCATCGCACTGGTGGTTCCACTCCAGGAATGACAGGATTTGGTGAAACGATTTCCTGCCATTTCCTGCCAGATTTTTTTACCTTCCTGGCACTAAAAAACCTCTCCCTCTTGAGTGGCTGTGGCTACCCAGTTTTTCCCATGCCCTGGATGTTTGTATCTTTGTCCCCTTAAGATGGTATGCCTGGCAATTTAAGTTATAGCGGCAGTCTTTCCTGTACTGAAGAGGTATACAGTTCAGGGTGTAAAAAGCTAGCAGGAAGGGAGTTTGCATTTTCCTTGTTGCATATGTGCATGGCATTTTCTAGGTTGTCATAGTTGCACGGTCCCATCTGTTTTTCCAGATTTCCCATGACAGCAGAACCGAGTGCAAAGTATGTTGCACTAGGCTTGGTTTCCTTTTGCCTTGGGTTTTCTGTGACTGTATTCCTGTTGGTGTCAATGTTTCCCTGTCTTACTTTCTATCCTCGCCTAGCACCAACAATGAGCTCCCACCAGTTGTTTTTGGTAATATATACTCACTATTGCTAGTGGAGTCCCTCTTGTTTGCTATTTCCAGCGGTATTTCTAGTTTGTAAAATTGGTTTTATCTTATCTTTGACTACACTTGTTTCCCTACTATGGCTCCTGTCCCCTATGAGGTCATTTATATGTATTCCTTCCTGCGTATAATTCCCGACTACCTGGACAAAATCTCCAGCTTCACCATTACTGTCTCCCAGGACAGCATCTCCAGCTTCCCCATTACTGTCTCCCAGGACAGCATCTCCAGCTTCACCATTACTGTCTCCCAGGACAGCACCTCCAGCTTCACCATTACTGTCTCCCAGGACAGCACCTCCAGCTTCACCATTACTGTCTCCCAGGACAGCACTATCAGCCCCCCATTTACTGACTACCAGGACATCATCTCCAGCCTTACAGTTTCTGACTACATGGCCAGTATCAAGGGCAGTACCATTCAGCCCAGACTTTTTATGTTCCCATCTGTTGTAGAAAGCTTCCAGGTTTTCTATGAAAGCAGCTTTGATGTTGACCTCTTTTAATACCCTTGTGATTTTAGTCCACAGATTTATCTCATTTGGGCATACCCAAAAACACTTCCCTGTTTTAATACTGCTTGTAGCTAGTTCTTGGATATCTGCACAAGGGGCGTGACACCAATTTCCACAAAAATGACAATTTATGCATGTGGAAGCCCGTTTGTTTGACTGACCACAGACTACACACAGCTTCATAATGATTTGAATGGTTGATTTACTGCAATTCTACTAGCAACCTCTTGAATATTCTATTAATAACCTGCTAGGTAGTGCACAACGAAACCGTTTGAAACCAGTCCAGGTTCGGACACAGGGTTCGACCAGTCAAGGGTTCGGACCATGTCAAGGTTCGGACCAGTCAAGGGTTCGGACCAGTCTATCTGATCTGATCAGTGGGTCACTTATTTAAACCATACTGGTCGGTGATTTGAGCTAACACATGAAGGATCTACTGGAAATTATCTACCCGAGTAATATGTGATTTGATTGATACAAAAGTATAACTTGCGTGTTGAAGAGCCGGTGACTGCTGGCAACTCCTACAGTGACGAACGGTCGACCTCAACCCTTGTTTCTATTTTTCTTTTTCTTTTTTTTCTTTTTTTTTTCCGCCTCCACCACAATAAATGCTATATTATCACTATAGTTGACTGGTGCAAATTTTGGGAGGACGGACGCTTTTTTCCTGATTAATAATTGCTCTTCTCGTTGTTTGTATATGCGAAACCGCTGGTAACCTCTACAGGTTATAATGAAATTCACAGTATATGTCAAGGTATTCAAGAAAAAAGAAACTAGTGAAAGTCAACTCCATTCCACTAAGTACCATTATAATACTGGTTATTGCTCCTAACATCACTGTATTCTGCTATTCACTGTATCACTAGATTATATGCGAGTATACTACAGGCCAGGAAGATTATTAAAAGACAGCTGACCTGTTTGTAAGTTTCTGGCGACTTCCGAGGCACCTGCCTCTATAGGCCTATCACTTCATTTACAAATTTCAACACTGTTTTCACTGACACTTTTAGCCTTTATCATCATAACTAGGGAGCCACTGTAGTATACACTTACACTATGTATACTCAATGTTTTTCAGGAGAACCTTCTTTCCCTCTGACACAAAGTTCAATATTATTTATTTTTTCACACGAGACACAGTCCTTGATTCCCCTCTGGCCGTAAACTCTGCTAAGTAGTGTCACACTAATTCTCCCTTATTTGAACTCAGTATATAATGTTTTCCGCCCAAGTTTAGTTTCCAAGGCGCTAGAGGGATGTACGTAATAGGATTGAGTGACACAAAATAAAGTCCAGCATGGGCGTAAGAGCCAACTCGTGAAAACCACCCAAAAACCCGAGAACACAATGAGGCACGCTGACACTGTCACGCTACCCACATGGATACAATGTGATGGTCCTTGAAGGTGAGATCCATCCTGGGACATTGATCCCATCCCAGGTCTTTGACGTTGGTGGTTTCCGCTCTATTGTTTGTGGCCAGAATTTGTTTTGTACCCTGATGAAATTAAATTTCCCTCATGTTTACCATATCTGAGTAATTGAAATTTCTCATCGTTGAACTTCATATTGTTTTCTGCAGCCCACTGAAAGATTTGGTTGATTCCGCCTGAGCTTATGCAGTGTCTGCAAAGGACGACACTGTCCATGCACATTCGGGTGTCATCTGCAAAGGAAGACTCGGTGCCTGTTGGCTGACATCTTGTCTATAGTAGGATATGAGGATGAGAACAAGATGGGAGCGAGTAACTGTGCCTTGTGGAACAGAGCTTTTCACCGTAGCTGCCTCGGAATTGTACTCTGTTGACGACTACTGCTAAGTGTTCTGTTATTGAGGAAATTGATAGATCCATCGTACCGACTTCTTCCGGTTATTCCTTTAGGCACGCATTTTGTGCCTATTACGCGGCCATGCCTTCACACTTTCGAAGGCTTTGCAAAGTCCCTGTATATATTACATCTGCATTCTTTTGTCTTCTAGTGCACTTAGGACTTGTCGTAGTGATCAATAGTTGAGACAGACAGGAGCGAACCTGTCTAAACCCAGGTTGCCCCTGGGTTGTGTAACTGATGAGTTATCTAGCATGGGTTGTATCTTGCTATCTTAGACCCTTTCAGAAGATTTTTATGATATGGATGTTAGATGCTATTTGTCTGTTGTTCTTTGCTGTTGCTTTATAGCTGCCACCCTTTGTGAGTGGGGCTATGGTCCTGTTCGTTTTATAACTGTGGGAACGACCCCTAGTCCATGCTCCCTCTCCATAGAGTGCATAAGGCTCCCGCGTGGGGGAAAAAAAAAAAAAAAATAGGGGCTTCATTGCAGTTCTTGATGAACACAGAGTCCATGATTCCTGGGCCCAGGGCAGATTGCA
>NW_026507255.1:0-19892 GCF_026875155.1 Cherax quadricarinatus
AGTCTAGTTACAGGCTATACAGAAATTTGATACACCTCACCCCTTAGTCCTCCGTATCCAACTTTGGCTACGCCGTGTCTTTACCAAGCATAAAGATATTGTTTTTTGTTGGGTCCCTGGTCATGTTGACGTACAGGGCAATGAACAGGCAGACACTGCTGCGCGGTCAGCAGTACATGACCTACCAGTTTTCATGTAGAGGTATTCCATTTACGGACTATTTTGCTGCAATATCTTCCCAACTTCACACCCGTTGGCAACAACGTTGGTCTACGATGCTCGGCAACAAACTTCAATCTATTAAACCGAGTATAGGTTACTGGCCGTCTTCTTATCACCAGTGTCGAGGTTGGGAGACTACTCTCTCCCGTCTTTGCATTGGCCATACTCGTCTTACTCATGGACATCTCATGGAGAGGCGCCCTGCTCCTCTCTGTGAGAATTGTCAAGTTCCATTATCAGTCAGCCACATTCTGTTGGACTGCCCACTTTATCAACGAGCACGCAGAATTTACCTCCGTCGTCGTCGCTTCGCTCTGCTGCTCTCCTCTCTAACCTTCCCTTCTTGCTGATGGACCCACCTTTCATCCAGACTCTCTCATTGACTTTTTGACAACAACCGACTTACTTCACAAATTCTGATACCTTCAGCCCTTTCTACTTCAATCTCTTGCTACCCTCTACCCCCGTACTATCCCCTGCCCCTCTTTTTCTGTAACCTACTGATCATCCCTCCTCCCTTCTGCCATCCAATACCCTCGCTTCCTTCCCTACCCTGCAGCGCTGTATAGCCCTTGTGGCTTAGCGCTTCTTTTTGATTATAATAATAATAGGGGGACGCAGCTCCTATGGACACCACCACGGGGTTCAAAAATTTAACAAAACCACGCGGGAAAGCTCCAGATGCCTCTCGCGAGGACTGTAGGCCCTCCCGGGAGGGTGTTCTGGGGTCAACCCCGCGCCGGGTTTCTGACCGGCCTTTCTTTTATATAAAAGCACAATTAAAACCCAAAGATGCTTTCCCCTTTTGCGCTTTCTTCAACAGTTCCACCCTGAATTTTTTTTATTGTGCACGTTTTCAACCCAAAATTTCCACGATGCCCACCAATTCACATTTGCTTTACCACAGCACATAGCCATGAAGTTTATGCCTATTTACTTTTGACAATTTAAAGGGAAACAGCATGGGAAAAATTTTTTGTTGGAATTGGTTGAGGGGAAAAAACAATCCTTTTCTTTTCAAATGTACTGACACATTATTTCCTTACCTCTGTTGCATAGCTTTTTTGAACTTTATCTCTGGAACTTCATACACGGTTTGGTGGTTATATGGACTAGCATGGACAACAGCAACAGCTTGGTTGAAAAAAACCACCAACTGGAAGTTTAAAGGGCTGTTGGTAGGAAGAAAAACCCCCGAAATGGTCCAAATATCCAAAAAATTCTTAAATTTACTTGCCCCAAAAACCTTGCTTAAAGGGAAATTCTTATAATTTTGAAAAAGAAAAATCCGGAAAAAAATTACAACGGGGTTTTCCAAAAAAAAATTGGGGAATTTTGAGGGGGGGGGGGATTTTGAAAGGTTTATAAATTTTGGGTGTGATTAATTTTAATTGGTGAAAAGGGATTTTGTTTGCCCCAATGTTTATAATGTGCACCTAGATTTTTAAGTGTTCTACAATGTTTTGCCTTTTTCTACCATATATCTTTTTTTTGCTAATATTTTTTTGTTGCAGATCCCCATAAAAACCCAGGCAGCTACTTTTCCACCTACTGCGGGTTCGGGGCCCAGTTTACATCGGGGGCACACACCAAACAAAAACTAACATCTTTGGGTGAAGATGATATGGACGACTTACCTTAAAGGTAAGAAGAAAAGGAGGGGGATGAGTGGGGATTCACCAGAAATTTTTTAAACGGTTCTTTGCAGCCTTCGCCATAATCAAAATTACATTTGTCTTATTTGTTTGAGCATTTTTGTTTAAATCCCTTTTTTTCTTTTTTGTTTTGGCAAAATTTTTAAACAAAAATGTTTTTGGTCATTTTCTAATAAATTTAGTTTTGTAAAAATAAAAATTTTTAAGTTTTCCCTAATTTGCTTCTATTTTTTTTCACCAAAGAAGAAGCGAAGAAGAAGAAGGGATTTTGAATTGTCACACCAAAACATTGCCATTTTTCTATAGTTTAAAAGATTGTTTAAAGTGTTGTGTGTGCATGATTGTTTAAAAAAAAAAGAAAAAGGCCAGTTAAAATTTTTTTTTTTTATTCTTTAGTTTTGACAAAATATAAAACTTATGGCAGTGGAAGGTTTTTATATAAAATTTGTTTCTTAAATATAACAATTCAAATTTCCCAAAATCGAAAATAGTTTTAGCAGATAATGATGACATTAAATTTTTATTTAGATGGTGGGCCCGTTTTCCAAATGTAGTGCAAAGTTATTCAAAAGGCACATTAGTGGTGCCCCTTCAGGGGGCCCCTTGTTGGGGGAAAGGGGCTCTTGATCTGAGGAAGTAGTCATTTTTTAGTCCTTTCCCTATCAACCTGAATACCCCTCCCTCCTTTTTTTTTTTTTATTTTTTATTTTACATTGAAATTGCAATGTAACAGTTTAAATTTGGAATTATTTAAAGTGTGAAATAAGGCTGAGGTTAAAATGCTTTAATTGCTTTGTAATGATTTTTGTATATGCAAGTAATTCAACAACGTTGGTAAGGGTAGTAAATTGTAATAAAGCAATTGAGTCAACATGTTTTCAAAGCCCCAATAACCACGTTTTTGTGCTTTTTAAATTTTATAAATCAAATAGAGGGGGTGCTTTTTTATTTTTTTTTTTAAAAATCCCTTTTTATTATAACACAAGTTCTTTTTTTGGGAGCAAAACCTCCAAGGGGGGGGTCCTTGAGCCAGTGAGGGCTCTTGATCCAGGAGTTGAACTAGCCCCCCCCCATCCTTGGATCAAGCCTGATTGCCTCCTATTCCCCAGTGCTGTAGATTTTAGGGGTTTAGCACTTCCCAAATATCTAAACAAACATTTGTTTATATTTATTGTAAAAAATCATTAAGTGTTATAAAAGGATGCTATTCTAAAAGACATGAGCAGTTAGCTGAGGAATTTACCAGGAGGGTAGCAGTGTTGGTTATAGTACAGTCATTTCAAATTAAAACATTTTTTTTGCTACACCTTGGGGGGACTTGCAATAAAAAATTTTGCATGGCTATAGCATTGGAAAGAAAAAACCCTGCAATAACTATGTACAATGTTGCCATCCTTAAATTTGTCTTTTTGGACGGGTGGATTGCTGTTTTAATGCTTAACTGTTCACTTAAAAGTAACCCCACGTACAAATTTTAACCTACGAACATCCTTAAAGGGTCGAGTGCTTTGGGAATACAATAAACCTCTCTTTTGGAATTTAAAGGGTTTGATTCTCCACCTCCCCTTTGGGGAAATCTAGAGCAAAGATAAAATTAGCTTTGTAATGATTGCTGTATCCATACACAACCCTCATTGCGTCTTTCTAACCCTAGCTTGCTTTGATTCGGGGTTTTGTACGTATTCCATTCTTCATATTTCATCCCCCAGGAAGGTTCCTTGATGGGTGGGGCTTTGACTAAGGGAATTGGATCTGCTCCAGTTCCCTGAATTAAACATAATACCTTTCACTCCCTCCATAGTTGCGTAAATCCTTTTGGGCCCTAACTTTTCCTCATATTATAATAATTTTAATTTTCATGCCCCCTTTTGGGGGAGTCTTCTCAAAAAAAGGCTCTTAATTCAGAGAATTTTGACTGCCTGCCCTTTCACTGATCCCCGAGCTGAGAGGCCTCTGGGGAAGTTTCCCTCAGGGGTGGTTCCTCAATGTTTGGGGGGGGCCTTGATTTGGGGAAATTTTATTCTGTCCTCCTTTTTCCCGAATTGAGCCTGAATACCTTCCCCCCCCTCCCCCCACATTGGTGTATAATCCTATGGGTTTAGTGCCCCCCTAATTTAATTTGGGGAATTTTACTTTATTCTTTTTTTTTTTTGATTGCCTTTCATTCCCCAGGCACAGGATCCACGAGTTTATTTTTTTTTTTTTTTTTTTTTTTTTGGACAAGATGAGGACTGCAATCATTTTTCATTCCCTTGTTCCACTTGCCATTAATGAATTTCCTTCATTTATTTGGCCATCTCTGTAGCTGTTTTTTAGAGTTCGAGTTTGTGCTGACGACCAGGGTGCTAGTGAAGGGCTCATTTCTAGAAAGGGATCTGTGCCTAATTCACTAAATGCTTCCACCCCCTCTTCCTCTACAGGTGCTGTCTAATCTCTTGAGTTTAGCGCTCCCCCATAATAGTAATGTTTTTTGACTGTAAACTCGTAGAAACCCCTCCAATTTCTGTTGATCATGCTTCCTTAAAAAGGTTCCTTGACGGGTGAGGGCTTTTAAACAAGGGAATTTGCCAAAATCCCACAATTTTTTTAAATTAAACTTGAATGTCTTCCATTTCCCCGGGCCCTTTAGACCCCTAGGGTTAAGCCCCCAAATTATTATTAAATAAAAAAGAAGTGCTAAGCCACAAGGCTATACAGCGCGCGGGGCAGAAGGAAGCGAGGCACAGGTGGTGAAAGGGAGAGGGATGAGTAAAGGTTACGGATAGCAGGGAGGGTGAAAGGGTAAGGGCAGCAAGAGACTGAACTAGAAAGGGGTGGGGGAGTGCAAAAAGGTATCATAATTTTTGGGGAGTAAACCATCGTTGTCAAGAAGCCCAGAGAGAGGAAAAAAAAGAGGGTCCACAGCAAAAAGGGGGAAGGAAAGAAGAGTATTTTAAAAACGAAGACGACTTTGGGAGGTAAATTCTGCGTCCCCGTGAAAGGGGGGCATCTAACAGAATTTGGCTAATCGATACTGGCTTGACACGCCACACAAGAAACGGGTGCCTCTCCATGGATACCCATGAGTAAGACAGTGGGCCAATGCAAGGCGGGAGAGAGTGTCTCCCAACCCTGGGCACTGATAAAGAAGTGGCCAGTAACCTATCTCTTTAATAGAATAAATTTGTTCCCGAGAAGATTTGCCCAAACGGTGTGAAGGTGGTATGGTTTAGCGCTTTTTTTTTGATTTAATAATAATAAGGGGGGGTAGCTAGTGCAGCAAAATATCCAAAAAAGGAACACCTTAAGGAAATTGGTAGTCATGTACTGCGACCGGAGCAGTGTCGCCTGTTCATTGCCCACTCGACAGACCAGGGACCCAACAAAAAACAAATCTTTATGCTTGGTAGGAACGGCTTAGCCAAATTGGATACAGAGAACGGGGGGTGAGAGTTAAAATTTTTCGTACAGCCTTAACACTAAGGGAGTCTAAAAATTACCACAATGATACACGGGCATAGATGCGATACGAATAAGTGCTGCAAAAGGGCTCAATTCGCAGAAAAAGCTAGCCGAAGACTTTAAATACCCCCTCAACGACGCTGCCCGGGAACACTGCGCGAATCCGACACCGCTGAAACTTAAGCCCCTGTGTACACAGCGTGGCATGAGAAGAGATTGGAATGAAAAAAAAAGAGGGGGAACCACCGTAGGCATTGGGTTTTCGAGCGGAATAAGAAAGAACAACCCGAACAGCCGGAACTTCCCGGGGGGATAGGGAAAAGGAGATGCACAGAACATATAAAGGGGGTAACTAAAGGAAACGAGCGAATGAGGCAAAGAGAAAAGGGACGGAGCAAACGGGCGGCGAACAAATAAAGATTCAAAAAATAGGGTGACCATTCTATAAATGAAGGGTTTGTGGAGATCGTGAAGCATACAAAGCGAAGGCAATGGGCATCACGGCGACAACAAGGATAACATTTGCTTCTCATCAGGCCCAACAGGGAAGAGTGAAAAGCACCAAGGGATAAACGTAATCCTTCGTAGGATGGGGGTTTAAAGGGTAGAGAGAGTAGCAGGGGAGGCCGCGAAAAAATCTGGGCACCTAATTTTAGTTTCATAAAAAGAGGGCTGAATGTAGCAAGCGAGTTCACGATCACTCCCCAGGGAAAAAGAGCAAGGTTTTTAAAAAGGGTTTTGCCGGCTTGAAGTTTCCTTTAAAGGTTTAAAGTGAGGTTTAGGATAACCTACGGTCAAAAGAAGGCCAGAAATCACTGATCCGTTTGGGATACGAGAGCCATAGAATACAAAAGGAATCGGGATAAGAGCGTCAGTGAAAGTAATTTGGGGAGTTTTTGGATTGGGGAAAAATTTTAAAACCCCCTCGTGGGGGGCTCAAGTGGAAACACGTCGCCCCATGCTGGAGAAAACTCAAGAGATGACAGTCAGCCCTGCACAAAAAAAGCGAAGTATCAACATAGAGTGAAGACCAAATATTGGGGTTTGGGAAAAACAACCAAATCATTTTAAGCAAGGAGAAAAATTTGTGCTCAGAACAAAATCCTTGAGGGGCACCTTCACTTGGACAAAATTTTGGGGAAAGTACATTAATTTACTAAACAAGGAAGTGTCCCGTCATTTTAAAATTTTTTTAAGGAAGGATTTTGATTGCCTCGGAGGCCTAAGGATGGGCTTGGGGCCAAAAAATTTTACCCCAAGTTTTGTCAAATCCTTTTCCCAATGTCAAAAAAAATTGGGGAATAACTGAGTGATTATTTGCAAAGGCTTATGAAAATTATCCAACGAGTAAGAGGGCTAGGTAAACACCCTTACGAAAGCCATTTGACTAGCGGGGGAGACTGTTATTGTCCTAAATCCACATTAAACGGGATTTACCAGACATTCCCTCACTTTTGCAAAAGCACTATAAAGCGATGGGACGAAGTGGGAGGCATCATTCCCTTTTACCCGGCTTACGGAAAGGGGGAACAATGGGCAGATTTCCCAAACTGGGGAAAAAACCCCTTTTCCCAAAATAAATTGAAGAGGTGTAAGAGGGCTACAAGGGCTGACTATTAATGTTGTAACATACAATAGAATGTCGTCAGGGCCACTGCCGAGATCGGGAAGCTGAGAGTGTTTTCCTTTCCCTTTTCCCGAAGTGTAAAAGGCACATTTTAAATGTTTTTTCTCTGAGAGAAAAAAGTCAGGCAGACTTTTAGAAAGAAACAAGGGGATAATTTGGGGCCCCCGGGGAAAAACGGACCCGATGAGGCCAATTTCAAGGCAACGTCAAGAGGGTTCCCACCAAAACCGGCGACCCCAGAAAAGGGGCCGGGTCAGGAGAGATTTACCACTCAATTTCCTCACTTTTTTTTTAGACTGGCCTCATAGAGGAAGCGAGGGGATGGGGAAACATAGTCTCCCAGCAAGTCATTTTGCATCACGGATGACACGGGGAGCGATCGACCTTCTGCTTAAAACAAGAAATCTCTCTTGGTTTTTTTTGTATTGGGACCTGCCCCATCAGCGCATTTCAAACATACTGCAGAAAACAACAGGAGACCACCAAGGCACGCACTTTTTGAGAAAGCTTTCCTGATTTGGGGTATAGAATGGAACTCGGTATAAACTACTCGAGAAGAGGGGTTTGGAGCTCATCAAAGGAGGATAAGAAGGGAAACCCCACTAAAAAGCAGTGGCTGGAGTAAAGGTCCCAATTTTCCCGATAAATTGCCAGCGAGGGGTACGGAAAGGTGGTGAATATGAAGGGGAATAAGAATGTTTTGGAAAATGATCGCTGTCATGTAAGTCTGGTAGAACAGACCGGTGAAGTCTATGCATGGGGAAGAGCACACTATAGATCAATGCGAGAGAGTATATACAGGACAAATGGGTTGGGGTATCCTATTTAAAACAGGAGGGGTGAGAGGGAGAAAAGCCTCCCAAATGGATGCCACGTGAGTCACAATGAACCCCCCCCGAGGAAATGGTGAGCGTTAAAATCACCAATAACAAGAAGTGGTGGGGGGAAGGGCGAAACAAGAAAACAGTCGGGGTAGAAACTGTCGAGGAGAGACAATAAAAAACATATTGTAAACCCTTTTTTCAAGGGATACGGGCTGCAGTTAATGCAGCGAGGTATGGACAAATGTTGACAGTACGGAAAATCATTGTGAAAGAAGGCACTTTTATTAAAGGGCCCACTGAGAAAGGATCCGAGGAATACAATAAATTATAGCCTAATAGGTTGGGGAAAAAAGCTAGTGAAATTTTGGTTCTTGTAAGCAAGCACCAACAGGGAAAACCTGGGAAAACAACATCTGAAGCTCACCCCATTTCCCCCGAGGCGGCGGATACTCCACTGTAAAAAAGGCCATATGCGAAGAAGAAAATACCAGGGAACCGTAGGAAACACTTCGACTAGAGGGGGTTTGAAAAGTCAACGTTGAGGCATTGGGGACTTCAAGCACAAGGAACGAGCGTTGGAAGAAAGGGGTTTTGAAGATGGGGGAGAGGGGGGAGAAGGGAAAGGAAGGAATCAGTGTCCATTGAAGGGTTAGTCTCTGCAATAATTTTGAAATGGCTTTTAAGTGTTTTCTGATTCAAGGTGTGGGAACTGTATGGAGGTAGAAGGGGGGGGTAAGTAAAGATTGGGGAAAAATGGGCGTACCAAGTAAGGGGCGAAAGAGTGTAAGGGGCTGGAGATAAGTTGGGGGGGGGACAGAAAGGAGAAACTGGGGGGGGCAGAAGAGGGAGAAACTTGGGAGGGGCGGGGTGGGAAAGGGAAGTACAGGAGGAGGGTGAATCCCACCTTGTAATAACCAGAGAGAGGGGGAAAAACTAGGGGACAGAGACTGGGAAAAGGAAAGTGTGGAGGTGGAAAAGGGGAAAGGGAAGGGGGAAAGAAATTTGAGCAATGTGATTTTTTTTGGCTTTTGAAAGTAAGGGCGTTGGTATAAGGTGTCGACGAAGTCTGTCGATACTGGGGGTTGTGAGAAGGACGCAAGATTTGGGGAACAACTAGTTGTAGTTGGGATTCAGAAACCAAGGACAGCAAAAGGTTGGGGTGCCGGAGTGGCTATGGGGGGGGGAACAACAGAGGGGGTGCAAAATGGGACCCCAAAGGGGGGATGTTTTTTAAACACAGAATAAGAAACACGGGGGGAGTCCCCTTGAGGTGGGGATGAGTAACTGCCATAGCATAAGGGAGACCTTCGCCTCTTTTAGGCAACGGATTTTACGTTCTTTAAGTAGACCGGCAATGGCGGGAGTGAAAGGGGGAGCTTTATTACAAATTAAGGCAAGTGGGGTTACGCAAGTATATGATGGGCTCGGCACCACAGAAAGGCATTCGGCCATAATCTGCAATAAAATTTTGCTGGGGGCCAAAACGCCAGCAATTTCTACACTGTTGCGTGTAGGTATAACCTTTCGAACTTTCAACTGATTCCCCGACATTACAGGGACAGAGTTCCGCTTCAAAAATTAAACGACCCCATTGAAAAGGGTAACTCTCCGCCCACGGGGAGGAAGGGCATAAAAGGGCTACTTTTTAGGATTGGAGATCCTGGGGGTCCCGCTGTTCAAGAATGTCATTGGGCCCCATGACTGAAAAATTCGTTGGGCATGGTATGGGGCAAAAACAGTACCATACAAAAATTGAGAGAAAAATGTTTTTCAATAGTATAGGAAATATATCGATATTCGAAAAGGGAGAAAGACATGACTTGGGTACATTCCCGGACAGTGACGATGTCAACCCCCTTTAGAGCATGAAAAGAAAATCTCTACCAACATGATTTAGGGCCTTTTCCCAAAACATGGGCAAAAAGATAGGCAGAAGAAAATCGGGCTTAAAAAAATTTAGTCCATTTGTGGTCCGAAAGAGTGGAGAGGGAGGCAGATGTGTCGGTCTTTTTCCCCAGTATTGGGGAAAGGGAACGAAGGGGCATCATCAGGGGATTGACGTTGGCGTTTAGGGGTAGGGCCCGGGGTTGGTCCGGCATGAAATGGGCTGGCATCAAAATTGCGTACCTAGAGGGGAGGGGGGAAGCATATCAAAGGAGAGCGGAGGGGAGACAAAATTTAAGGAGCCATCGAAGCCCCGTACCTTAAGCGGGTGAGGGAAAAAGCACCAGCAAGAGGGCAGGGGGATCAGGGTGTCCGAAGAAGGGGTCTAAAAAACAAGGCGGTCAAATGGGGTGCGGGATCAAAAGGGGCCCCCGGGGGATGGGGTTTATGGATGGTTTTCCATGGGTTTGGTTACTTTGCTTTTTGTTTTTTGAAAAAAAAAGAAAAAAGAAAAAAAAAATAAAAAAAAAAATAAAAAAAAGGGGGGGAGCGGGGGGGAATATTCCCCGGGGGGAAAGAAAGGGGGGAAATCTCCCCCCGCCCAAGAGGACCTCCACCGCTATAAGGGAATGCAGCATGGAACCCCCCCTGCCAACCCTACCCTTCAGCCAGTAAACCAGCAATCCGGGGTAGCAACCTCACATCGCCAACACCTCGGGGGACAAAAGAAGGGCGGGCCCGATATCCGCCACAAAACAAACTCCCTTTGGCCACTACCCCCGGAAACCGAAAGGTGGGTTCCGAGATACACCCGCGCCCCAAAGACACCCCAAAAACAAACCCGGGGTACCGGAAGGGGGTCGGGACATCCCCAAATGACCGATCCCCCCAGAAACAACGCCACCGCCAAAAACCCACGGAAAGGATGGACCCCAGTATCTTTTTCCCCTACCTGGAACTATGCCCTGTGGGGGAAAAACCCAAAGGCCAAAAGAGGGAAAGGGGGAAAAAGGGGGGGGTGGGGAGGAGGAGGAAAAGGGAAAGGGAAAAAAGGGGGGGATGGGATGGGAGGGGGGATTGGGGGGGGAATTGGTTCGGTCTGAGGAAGGGGGACCGACAGGTTTTTGATTCCTCAGACCAGGAGCCTCACCACAACAAGGGGCCCCCCTTTTAAAAGGAGCTCTCCCCAAGAATGCAATAATAAGCTTATGAATCCACCTCGCATGGCTTCGGTTTTTTTGTTGCCAAAAATTTCCCGGATATTTTTCATGTACAAACCCAATTTCCTTTTTCCCCTTCTATGCCTTTTTAAAACCCCGAAGCAGATTATTTTCCCCCTGCCTTTTTTATCATCGAATGTCATGAAAATTTCCCAAGAAGGTAGAGGGGGGCCTTGATTCAAAGAATTTGACCTTTCCTCTAGTTCCTTGGTTTTTTCCACAGGTGTACATTCCCCTAACGAGTATGACCCCAGTGGGTTTAGCGCTTGCTTTTAATCCTACAATCAAGTTTCCCCGGGCACACCTCTGCCTTCCCTTTCCCCCGGGATTGAGTAGTCCCAAGGTAAGTCAGTCTGTATGACCCCTTTGGGGGTTTGCGTTTTTTTTCGATTGTAATATGGGTGATCTTTCCCAAAAAAGTCCTTTCCCCAATCAAACCTTGGGGTTTCCCTTTCCCGCACTAAGCCCCCACTGATTTGCACTACAAAAATGTTTGATTATATACACTTTATTGGATGGGAACCTCTCAAGGGGGGTTCCTTGATGCGGGGAGGGGGTCTTGACTAGGGGAAATTGGTCTGTCTCCAATTCCCGAATTAACCTGAATACCTTTTATCACCTCCCTCCCCACAGTGCGAAATCCCCCGGGGTTTAGCTCTCCCCCATAATAATATTGGATGGAAAACACACTGCCATTATTTTTGCTCGACTTTACTGATCCGGGAGCAATTTGAACAAAGCCAGACGGGTGCTTTTTGCACACATACCATTTTTCCAGTATCCCACCTGATTTCCTTTTTTAAGACAGTTCTCCCCCTTTGGAAAGTCCCCCGAGCCCGCTATTTGGGTTTTGCCCAAGGGAATTGGATTATCCCCTTTTTTTTGGACCAAACCGATTGGGCCCCCTTATTTGATCCCTTTTGGGTTTAGTACCACCTCATATTAAAATAATAATATTTTGTTTGCTGTTTACCTTCGCAGCTACACTACTCTCCAAACCCGGGTAAACTAGGTACTTTTTGGTTTTCCCGATATGGTTTGCATTCGGGAGAAATGACACAGGGCGATATTGTTACAAAAGCACATCCCCCAAGAAGGGTTTTAAATTTATGCTGGGAGCGGGCCTTGATCTAGGAAAATTGATCTATCCCAGTTTCCCCGAATTTAAAATTGAATACCTTTCCTTTTCCCCCCTCCCTCACGTGCGCTGTTTTATCACGGGGTTTAGCGCTCCCCTGCGATGGGGACGGCCGACTTTTGAAAAATATATATATAAATATATATTATATTAAAATATATATAATTTTATAATATAATTATAATATTTAATATAAAAAACATAGAGAGAGAGAGGCAACTGGTATATTGATCATTATTTAGTTTTTAGCTACAGTTTTGATAAGGGGTAGATGGGAAAAGAGGAAAATGGCAACAAGCAAGAGGGAGGTGAAAATGTATAAACTAAAGAGAGGAAGTTCGGGGGAGAAAAAGCAACTATTGGCAGAAAGGTGGGCTACGCAAGTGTGAGTAGTGGGGGGGTTGAAGAGGGTTGGGAAAAGTTTAAAAAAGCAGTAAAAATTTGGGGGAGAATTTGTGGTTATAGGGGGGGGTGCACGAGGAAGAGGAGTGATTGGGGGAATGAGAAGTAAAGGGTGTGAAAAGGAGAAAAAGGTAGCTTTAAAAGGTTTTTACAAAGTAGAAGTGATATAAGAAGGGGAGAGTAATGGGGAAATAAAAAAGGGTGAAGAAGTGCAAAAAAAGAGCAGATGTAGAGGGGAGGGCATTGTTTTTTTTTTTTTTTTTTTTTTTTTGGGGGTTTTGGGGGGGGGTTTTTTTGGCGTAATTTTTAGCGTTTTTTTTTTTTTAAAAAATAATAAATTTGGGGGAACGGGAAAATTTTAGGTTTTTTAATTAGAGAAAAGGGGAATTTATGATGGGGGAGGATAAATTTTTGGGTAAAAGGCGATGTTGTGGGGGAGGTTTGGGGTTAAAAAATAAATAAAATTTTTGATGGGCGAGAAATTTGAGGGGGGAATTTTAATGTCGAAAAAAGAAAGGGGAAGGTATAGGGGGGGCAGGAGGTATACCCCCCTTTTTAAAAGGGGGGGGAAAAAAGAGAAAAAAAGGAAAAAAATTTTTTTATTGGGAGGGGGGGTTAAATTGAAAGAAAGGTAAACAAAATGGAACGGATGGGGATTTTAATGGGAAAAAATTTTTTAAAAGCAAAGGAAAGTTTGAAAAAAGGTTTTTGTTTATGGATTAGAAAGGGGAAGATAGGTTGTAGGGGGGCAATGTAATTTTTAATATAATGGGAAAGGGACAAAAGTGTAAAATTTTTTTTTTAGAGTTTTTTTAAAGAGGGGGAAAATCCCGAAAAAATGTTTAAAAGGGGGTTTTAATTAATTTTTTTTTAAAATAAATGGGGGTAAGAAAAAATTTGGGGTTCGGTGAGGGGGGGTTTTTATGGGGAAACAATACAAAACGGAATTGGGGTTTTTTTGGGTAAGGTAGGGAATTTTTAAAAAAATTTCAAATTTATGATTTTTGGAAAAGGGGAAAGTGAAAAAGGGGAGAAGGGGGGGGCAAAATGTTTAAAAATAAAGAAAAATTTTGGTATCAAATTGTAAAAAAATTTTTTTAATAAATTTGGGGAGGAGGGTTGGAAGAAGGATTTTTCAAGAAAAAGGTAGGTTTCTAGAATTTTTGGGGAAAAAATTTGGTGTTTAATTTTAAAAAAAAAAGTAAATGGGGAAAAAAGGGTTTGGGTAAGTGACCCAACAATTGGGGAACTTTTTAAATCAGACGGGGGGGTTGGGGGGAGTGGGTTCCCGATTGAAATTTGGGGTTATTTTGAGAAACTGGGGAAAAAAAAAACAAAAATTTAGGATTTAAAGGGGTTTTTTGGGTGGTTGCATTTGAAAGAAAGGAACAAAAAGAAAAGAGTAAATTGTAGGGAAAAAGGGTTTTGGGGTTTGAAAATTGGAAATAAGGGGGTTTTTGTTAAAATTGGATTCCCAAAGGGGGGAGGGAAAAAGGAAGAAAGGAAGAAGGAATTGGGGTGGATTTTGGAGGGAGCCGGGGAAAAATAGGAAACGGTTGGATTTTTGCCATTTAGTAAATGGGAAACAAAAAAGGGTTTTAATTGGGGGAGGGGGGGAATGTTGGAAAGTAATGTCAAACTTTTCTAATTGTGAAAATTGGGGGTGGTAAATTTTTGGAAAAAAGGAAAAAGGGGTTTTTTTTTTGGACCGGGGGGAAGCCGATTGGAAAAAAATATATAAAAAATTGATTAAAATTAAAATTATAATTAAAATATTAAAAAATTTATTTTTATTAAAAATTAATTAAAAAATAACTATAAATTTTTGTTTAAAAAGGAGGTAGATTGGTTCCCAATTGAAAAAGTTTTTGGGGTTTGTTGGCGAACCTTTTTTTTTACAGCCCCAAAAAAGTTAAAAATTTTTTAAAGGATTTTTACTTGAAACCCCGCCCCCTTTTGTTTTTATATGAGGGGATTTTTGAAAATTGTTATTTTTTTCCTTGAAAAACCCCCAAAATTGAAGGGTAAATCCCCGACTTTAGGTTTTTGGGAAAAATGGATTTGGAGGAAAATTTGAAAAAAAAAAATATCCCCACTAATGACAGGGAAGATTGAAGTAATCCCAAAAGTCTTTACCCCCCCCTTCCCGCAGCAGCTCTATTCCCTAATTAATGTAAAATTCTATTGACTTATCAAAGTAAGTAAGTTCATTCAGGTATACATAAATACAGTTACATAGATTATCAAACATAGCAGCATATGTGTAGAGAAACCTGGGATAACCAAAAAAAGTCAAAGTGACTTATTTCCATTGGGGTCCTTATAATACCTTGTTATTATACTATGAGGAGATATCTTATTATTATACTAAAAACGAGATATACTAGGGATAAGGTAAAATGAGTTATGTATTTATATTTACGTGTGTTAGCTAAACAAATAAAAATTATTCTCCTCCCTTTCTGTAGCTGCATTAATTAGGTACCTTTTGGCACTCTTCTTGAACTGGTTCATGCTATGACTGCTTTGACATGTGCAGGCAGTCTGTTCCATTCCTTTACTGCTGTACAATAAAAGGTGTTTGAAGCCTGGCCACTGACTGTGGGTACTACAAAGTTGTGCCAACCCCCATCCTTCCTCCTAGTACATACTATGATTGCTTTGGCTCTCAGCCTTGACAAAATTGGCAGCAAAATATTCTGGACGCTCTTTGTGAGCAATTTTATAAACTTGATTTAACTTCAGTTGTTTTTACTCTGTCTTCACATTCAGCATATCTAAATGTTGTAATTCATCCTGGCCTACATGTTCTCTTGGACCCAGCCCAGGATGAATACTACCATTTTGTTCTGCGTGATTTGCAGTCTGTCTTTCAGTTTTTTTTTTTTTTTTTTTTTGTCAAGGCAGAGTACCATATACAGATGTGACAGAGTGAACAGGCAAAAGGGGGGGGGGTTGGCCTGTACATTGCAGAGTCACTTGTTTGCACAGAACTGCTTAATGCCTCAAATGATGTAGTGAAGTTTTAGCAGTAAAGGGTCGAGAACCAAAACCTAGTCATTGTGGTAGTCTACAAGCCTCCGGATGCAACATCCCAGCAATTCCAGGAAACAGCTGTTACAAATTGACCACTGTCTGGAAAATCTTCCAGCTCCTGCACCCAACATCTTGCTCTGGGGGATTTCAACTTAAGGCACCTAAAATGGAGGAATATAGCAAATAATATTGTTGCAGTAATAACACCAGGAGGCAGCTCTGATGAAACTCACTCACACGAGCTTTTAAATCTCTGCACAAAATTCAATTTAAACCAGCAAATAATAGAGCCTACTAGACTGGAGAATACACTAGACCTCACCTTCACTAACAATGATGATCTGATAAGAAATGTCACCATATCAAAAAAAAATATACTCAGATTCACAACATAATTGAGGTTCAGACATGTATGCGTGGAGCCCCAGACCGACATAATGAGATTAGTCACGAGGGAGCATTCACCAAATTCAACTTCAATAACAAAAACATAAATTGGGACCAAGTAAACCAAGTCCTAACCGATATAAGCTGGGAAGATATACTAAGCAACACAGACCCCAACTTATGCCTAGAACAGATTAACTTGGTGGCACTCGATGTATGCACAGGCTTATTCCTCTAAGAAAAAGGAGTAGATGTAAAATAGAAAGAGACAGGCGCACCCTTTACAGGCGACGGAAAATAATAACAGAGCGGCTAAAAGAGGTCAATATATCTGAAATGCGTAGGGAGACACTGGTCAGAGAAATAGCAATCATCGAACTCAAGCTAAAGGAATCTTATAGGAGTCAGGAATCGCGGGAAGAACTAAAAGCCATAAATGAAATCGAAAGAAACCCAAAGTATTTCTTCTCCTATGCCAAATCAAAGTCGAGAACAACGTCCAGTATTGGGCCCTACTTAAACAAGATGGGTCCTACACAGATGACAGCAAGGAAATGAGTGAGCTACTCAAGTCCCATATTGACTCAGTTTTTAGCAACCCGCTAACCAGACTGGAGTCGAAGATCAAAATGAATTTCTTATGAGAGAGCCAAAAAATTTTGATTAACATAAGCCTATCCGATGTTATCCTGACGCCAAATGACTTCGAACAGGCGATAAATTGACATGCCCATGCACTCTGCCCCAGGGCCAGACTCATGGAACTCTGTGTTCATCAAGAACTGCAAGAAGCCCCTATCACTACCCTTTTTTCCACCCTATGGGAGAGGGAGCAGGGACACGGGGGTCGTCCCACAGTTACTAAAAACAACAGACAAGCCCCATCCAAAAAAGGGGGGCAGTAAAGCAACAGCAAAGAACTACAGACCAATAGCACTAACATCCCATATCATAAAATCTTTAAAAGGGGTCCTAAGAAGCAAGATCACCACCCATCTAAAAAACCCATCAGTTACAAAACAATTCTGGCCACAAAATAGAGCAAAACACCAACGTCAAAGACCTGGAGTGATCATGTCGGAGGATCTCACCTTCAAGGACCATAACATTGTATTAATCGCATCTGCTAGAAAAATGACAGGATGGATAATGAAAACCCTTAAAAACTAGGGAGGCCAAGCCCATGATGACACTCTTCAGGTCACTTGTTCTATCTAGGCTGGAATATTGCTGCACACTAACAGCACCTTTCAAGGCAGGTGAAAAATTGCCGACCTAGAAAATGTCCCAGAGAATTTTCACGGTGCGCATAACGGAGATAAAAACACCTCAATTACTGGGAGCACTTGACGTTCCTAAACCTGTTTTCCCTGAACGCAGGAGGGAGAGATACATGATTATATACCCTGGAAAATCCTAGAGGGACTAGTACCGAACTTGCACACGAAAAATCACTCACTACGAAAGCAAAAGACTTGGCAGACGATGCACCATCCCCCAATGAAAAGCAGGGGTGTCACTAGCACGTTAAGAGACCATACAATAAGGTCAGGGGCCCGAGACTGTTCAAAATGCCTCCCAGCACACATAAGGGGATTACCAACAGACCCCTGGCAGTCTTCAAGCTGGCACTGGACAGCACCTAAGTCAGTTCCTGATCAGCCGGGCTGTGGCTCGTACGTTGGTTGCGTGCAGCCAGCAGCAACAGCTGGTTGATCAGGCTCTGATCCACCAGGAGGCCTGGTCACAGACCGGGCCGCGGGGGCGTTGACCCCGGAACTCTCTCCAGGTAAACTCCAGGTTGCAAAACCTAGCTTCATGACGAGAAATGTAAATGGCAGGAGTCCCAAGGTTATATAATTTTATATACCCTTTTTAATTGATAAATAACTATATATACCTTTATATAAGGTTATACTAACTTTTTATGCCTTTATATAAAGTTAGACTATCTTTATATATCTTTAGTTAGGCCTCACATTTTACTACTTATTTCTGGTCTCCATATCAAAATGATGGGCAAATGGCCTTGAAAAATACAGTACAGAGAAGGATGACAAAGTTGATTCCATGTATTAGAAAACTTTCTTTCCCAAAATAGACGAAGGCACCCAACTTGCACTTTGGAAAGGATGGAATTGAGGCGTACAAAAAGAAACGGGAAAAAGAGGATATAACAATAGCATGTTGAAAAATGTATGATCCAGACAGGACTCGCAGTAATGAATTCAAATTTGAGAAATTTAGATATAGAAAGGATATCGGGAGAGTTGTTTAGTAAGAGAATTGTAGAATGGTGGCCCGTGGCCTGGTAGGCAACGCTCTCGCTTCATACAGTGTCCATGGTTCGATCCCGGCAAGGATGAAAACATTGGGGGGTGTTTTCTTACACCTGTTGCCCAGGTACCAACTAGCAAGCAAGTAGGTACCTGGGTGTTATTTCGACGTTGGGTCGCATCCTGGGGATAAGACACGATCACAATGGAAATAAGACAGACAGTCCCTCGATGACGCACCGCCTTTCTTGGGTTATCCTGGGTGGCAAACCCCTCCGGGTTAAAAACCCGAACAAAATTTTGTCTCTCATGAGTAGAACAAACTCCCAGGTAGCTTTAAATATATATAGGTTTTGGACGGGTATAAAGAGTGGGAATGGGGGGAGTGAATTAGACTTGCCTAGCATGGCCCAGTAACCCTGCTGTAGTGCTTTCTCGTTCTTATGTAGTTTTACACGCGCACAAAACGTCAGCTCCATCAACCAGAAATGCTATGCATCCTATGTTTTTTTTCTGATTATTATTATTTTTGTAAAGCAGTTTTTGGGAAAATTTAAGGTACCTTAGTCTTAGACCCTCTTATACATCACCGCTCCACAGCGTTGTATGACCCGTACGGGTTTAACGCTTATTTTAACATAACTCTAACAAAACAATGATTTAAGACAGGCAAGGTACCAGCAGCTGGCAGCCTCGTGACAGGTAGCCTAGTTCAAGTGGCATGCCTTAATTCATCTCAATTAATATGTGAAAGGCTCATGATCCAAGGAACTGAACGCATCTTCCTTCTCTGGATCAAACTTGGTTGTATCAAACTTCACCTAGGTGCTGTATGATACTAAGAATTTAGTGATCACTGCAGTGTAATAATTATAATAGATATAACAATACTGTGGTAAATTCGAATTTGACTTAATCAACTGGACATACGGATATATACTTCGGTATAAACGTTGTTTCCCTTTTCTTATATGGATCATTTTTATTGCGTACAGGTGAACTGCAGACTTAAGTCTAAGAAACCAACTCTATACATGTATATACGAAGAATTTACTTTAATCCCGACTTTTTAAGATTAAGTATTTTTGAATGGTGATGTACAAGCAAATCGGAACTTCGACGCTGTCATTTTAGAGCAATTAGAAGCTACTAGCTGGAGGTTTCTAACCTGCTTGACCTAGTTTTAGCAATCTTGGAAGCTGATCAATACTTTTGAAAAGTTGCAAGTTTTCGCGCAGCATAATACATGGATTAGGAGAAACCCCCTAAGTAGAGCTGACTGCAGTAACCTGACAGCAAATCGAGTGTGTTTCTCTGTGGACGTGTTAGGTCTATAAGTGACAGTGCAGTATGGTGACTAGATTGCTCGTATAGTGTAGCCAGGCCTAACCCCTTGTTATATTGTGTTTTGAAAGAGGTTAAAAAACAAGATGTTTGCTCAGTGAACAAATAAGTTCGCTGGCCACTAAGGATATGAACTGACTGATAACATGGAGCAACTGACCCATTCTAAGTAGGTCCTCAAATCCAAAACTTCTCTCTCATATCCTGTGATTGTGTCACCTAGTTGTCTTTGTGGAAGCCCGAGACTGCTTCTGGCACTACCTCCTAGACTACTTTAATAGGCACTGCGATTTCTAACCTCTTTTGGCCCTCTTAAAAGTTATTCTTCAAACTTTGTTCTAAAATTTCCTCAGTGATAACAGGAGAATCTTTCCGTGGACACCATCTGCAAACGTTTTTTTGGCCCCCGAAAACATTACTTGAAATAGCACGGGA
>NW_026507256.1:0-47387 GCF_026875155.1 Cherax quadricarinatus
CCAACTCCTTTGCCAAATACGTTTACAACATCTTTTCCAATACCTCATTCCAAGTATCTACCTCCACACCCACGACCATCAAGGACATTACCAGTGATAGACAGGACAAGCTTCCACCCTCTGCAGGGGTATACATAATCCCCTGTAATGACTGCAACAAGTTATACGTGGGCGAAACATCAAGGGACCTCCAAACACGTATTTCAGAACACCAATACGCAAGCAGGTCTGACGACACAAGGAATGCCTGTGTACAACGTAATTCACACAACCAATTGATAAACTACAGAAACTCAAGACTTATCGCCACAGAAGACAACACTCAATACCGAAGAATCTTGGAATCATCACTTATTTCTATATCCGACAACTTTAGTTTAATATGTTTATTATGCACCCCATACCCATCAGTGGGCGGTAGTCAAAAGATTACAGAGGTACATAATTGGTCCAGGGACTGGACTCCAAAGTTTTGATAGCTGAGCAAGTTAGAGGTAATGAATTCACAATTTACAAAGGTAATGAACTCACAAATTACAAAGGTAATGAACTCCGGGTAGGTCTAGTCACAATCATGACAAGTTACAAAGGTATTTACAGATTACAGAGGTACGTAATGGATCCAGGGACTGGGCCCCAAAGTTTTGATGGCTGAACTAGGTACAAGGTAATGAACTCACAAGTTACAAAGGTAATGAATACTGTAAGAATGGTTACTTACGTTTATACATGGCTGCAATCATGAACAAATTTTAGAGTAATGAGCAATTAACACTTCCACACCGGTCACAACTGTAATGAGTTATTGGTGCAAATATTGATTGTTGAGTCTCACACACACACACACACACACACACACACATACACACACACACACACACACATACACACACACACACACACATACACACATACACAACACACACACACACATACACACACACACACATACACATACACACTCATACACACACACACACACACGCACACACACACTGAGGGACTGACTACCTCAAAACTTTAAGGGTGATGGACTGATTACATCGTCTTCAAGTCTCTTCTGCTTCTATCAACTTTTCTGTACTCGACTGAAGAAGCCTACTGTGTAGGCGAAACGTTTCGTAATAAAGATACCTAACTGTTGCATATGTGTCTTACCACCTAACAATCTGTCGGTATTTTATACCATTTTAATGTTCATTCTTTAAGAGAGCCATCACTCTGTACGACAGCAGCACTACCAGCTGCACCAGTGGATTGGTGAACAGAACCATCAGCGTAAATAATTTGCGAGTGTGTGTGCTGTGTGACTAAGTTATCAATACAGCTTAATGCCTCATGTTTGGCTTCAAGGCGAAGTTTTGGTTGTGATTTAAGAAGTAGTTTGGGGGGAAATGGAGGAATGGTAGTTTGGAATGGGGTAATATTCCATGGAGCGGAGAAGTGCCGCTGTTGCCTTACTTGACATAGATCATGTATCTGATTCATGCGGAGGTCGGTTCCAGTCTTTTCGATCCATCTGGAGGAGTGTTCACCAGTGCTGAGGAAAGTTTGGAGGGCTTCTGTGCAGGGGTTTGAATGAGCTTGCCTGAGCATATTAACCCCAATTAGGATATTTCTTTCAGTAACACGATCTCTGATGCTTGGAATATCAAGTTCTTTTTGCCTATTTAAAATTTTGGCAGTACGAGGGCATCCTAAAATGATCCTCATTGCTTCGTTCTGCAGTTTTTCCAGCCCTCCAAGCTTCCAGTCAGACACAAGAGCAAGTAGTGGCGCAGCATAATCAACCAATGATCTAATATAAGCAAGATGCATCATTTTCACAATTTTAACATTAGCACCATACCTGGGTGAAACCCTGCCACAACTCTAAGTGCTCTTAGTCTTTCTTTGTATTGGCGACAAAGTCTTGTTACAACAGGTCCAAGTAGTGGAACCTCAAAGCCTAGATACCTGTATCTGCTTACATATTCTAGAAGAGACGCATCATGCAACTGGATCTGACGAACTGTGCCTCTCTGACGAGGAGGACGCCTATTGAGTATCTTTGTTTTATCAGTAGAGATTATCAACCCCAGGTCCTGACACGAGGCTAGTACATGATTAAGAATGTTTTGGGTATTGGAGAATCCGGTGGTGTGAATCATTATATCATCAGCAAAACTAATCACATAATGATGGGGCTGACTAGGCATAGCATTAAGTAATGCATTAATTAGAATATTGAACAGTGTGGGACTGAGCACACCTCCCTGTGGTGTTCCTAATTCGAAGTCTTTAGTTACACTTCTATGTCCCTGGAACAACACAGACGATTTTCTGTTTGACAGGTAGCCTTTAATCCAGCGGAGAAGCCATCCTCCAACATCCATTCTGGCAAGTTCACTAATGATTACATGTCGGTTGGCTACATCGAAAGCGGATTTAAGGTCAAGGAAGGTAGTGTATGAGCTGTCAGTGTGCAGAGTGAGAAATGTGGCTATGCAATGATGCACGCATCCGACAACTTCAACCATAACATAGCATGGAGAGACTCGCTTGTGGCGAAGTCCTCCCATCTGACATCAAGCACCCAGTGCAGTGCCTTGTTCTGGACACGCTGCAGTTTAAATAAGTTTGTTTTTGCTGCAAGAGAGAGGGCTAGAGGAGAGTAAGTTATCAGAGGACGTATTAGGGATTTGTAGAGGTGTAGTTTGGTGCGTTGAGAGACATGTTTCAGCTTGTAGAGGCCCGCAAGGGCCTTACTAGCTATTGCATGCCTTGAGTGAATGTGCTAGGGGCTTGCTCCACCTTTGCCGCGGATCGGCCCGGTATTGCAGTACATTACCTGCAGTGTTCTATGTTCTTATGTGGGATAGCGATGAAGAAGTTTCTTGTAAAGTAAAAGGACATATAAAGTAAAAGGGTATATAAAGGCTCAGTGAGGTGCAATACTAGCCTTTATATGCCTTCTGTGTCCATGTATTGTTTGTAATGGCTTGATAAAGCTCCTGGAGAGCGAAACGTTGCCACAATAAAATGTCACATTAGTTGCACTTGTGTCCTTTTACTTTACATATTGTCGGTAATTCTACCAACTTTATTACAAGAAATATAAACATATGCAGTATAATGTGATCCTTTATTGACAACGTTTCACCCACAGTGGGCTTTTTCAAGTGTCACAGATCTATAGGTAAGACACATATGCAACAGTTAGGTATCTTTATTTTGAAAAGTTTCGCCTACACAGTAGGCTTCTTCAGTCAAGTACAGAAAAGTTGATAGAAGCAGAAGATACTTGAAGACGATGTAATCAGTCCATCACCCTTAAAGTTTTGAGGTGGTCAGTCCCTCAGTCTGGAGAAGAGCTTATTGTTTCATTCTATGGAACAATGCTCTTCTCCAGACTGAGGGACTGACCACCTCAAAACTTTAAGGGTGATGGACTGATTACATCGTCTTCAAGTATCTTCTGCTTCTATCAACTTTTCTGTACTTGACTGAAGAAGCCTACTGTGTAGGCGAAACTTTTCAAAATAAAGATACCTAACTGTTGCATATGTGTCTTACCTAACAATCTGTCGGTATTTTATACCATTTTTATGTTCACACAGATCTACCTGGGGTGGAAGGTACGGGAACATTTATAGTCATGTTCAGAATGTTGAGGTCAGGTGGAGAATGCTGCATCTGATGATCTACCGGGTGGGGTTAGTCTTGGGTAGCTTGGCAGGGGTATTGGACAAGTTGTGAGTAGACCTTCTGCAGTGTTCTATGTTCTTATGTGGGATAGCGATGAAGAAGTTTCTTGTGCAAGACAGGTATACAATACCGACAAGATGAAAGTTGAGACACTTGTGCAACATCTGGGTATCTTTATTGTAAACGTTTCGCCATCCAGTGGCTTTATCAATACAAATTCTTGGACATAATTAGAAAACAGATGAACTATATACAAAAGATGAGGTAATCAGTCCCTCAGCCTTGGAGGTGGTGTTTACAGCACCGTGGTTGTAGAGAATCTGAAGCACAGGTAAGGAGACTGGCGCTTATATAGGCGTCAGTGAAGAGAGACGTGTAGCAGACGAGGGCATAGTCACTGGTAGGCGGGATTCCCCAGTGGAAGTAGGTCCTTCCCAAATTGATGGGCTAGTTGTAGAAGTCCTTACCTGTGCTTCAGAATCTCTACAACCACGGTGTTGTAAACACCACCTCCAAGGCTGAGGGACTGATTACCTCATCTTTTGTACATAGTTCATCTGTTTTCTAATTATGTCCAAGAATTTGTATTGATAAAGCCACTGGATGGCGAAACGTTTACAATAAAGATAACCAGATGTTGCACAAGTGTCTTAACTTTCATCTTGTCGGTATTGTATACCTGTCTTGCACAACTTGTCAGGCACTGCAACATCATGGTAACTTGATTCAGAGGACTTCTACATGACCTTCTTCACGACTTCTACAACTAGCCCATCAATTTAGGAAGGACCTACTTCCTCTGGGGAATCCCGCCTACCAGTGACTATGCCCTCGTCTGCTACACGTCTCTCTTCACTGACGCCTATATAAGCGCCAGTCTCCTTACCTGTGCTTCAGATTCTCTACAACCACGATGTTGTAAACACCACCTCCAAGGCTGAGGGACTGATTACCTCATCTTTTGTATATAGTTCTTCTGTTTTCTAATTATGTCCAAGAATTTGTATTGATAAAGCCACGTTTACAATAAAGATAACCAGATGTTGCACAAGTGTCTTAACTTTCAAGAAGTTTCTTGGCGAGTGGTTCAGCTATGTTATAGAAGCCGTTGTTCTGGTTGAAATTGTTGGTTATAGAGATAAGCGATGATTCCAGGATTCTTCGGTATTGAGTGTTGTCTTCTGTGGCGATAAGTCTTGAGTTTCTGTAGTTAATTAAATGGTTGTGTGAACTGCGATGTTGTACACAGGCATTCCTTGTATCGTCAGTCCTGCTTGCATATTGGTGTTCTGAAATACGTGTTTGGAAGTCTCTTGATGTTTCGCCCACATTACCGAAGGTAATGGCTTGATAAAGCTCCTGGAGAGCGAAACGTTGCTACAATAAATGTCACATTAGTTGCAATTGTGTCCTTTTACTTTACATATTGTCGGTAATTCTACCAACTTTAGTCCAAAAGTCTGCTGAAAGAGGTGATTTTCGAAAGAGAAACACGTAAAGCCAACACATAGTTCAACAAGGTCGATGAAAACCGCGGCCCGGGGAAGGGGGGAAGATCAAGTGTTTTAGTCAATTTTCCTGCCAAGAGATCAAATGGCTTTCGACAAAAACCTCTTCCTTTCCTTGATGTTCTGCTTGCAAAAAAAAAACTGCCCAAACAAACCCTTCTTTTTAAAAATTTTTAATCAAAAACCCCACCAACCAAAAAGCCCCACCCCCTTTCCCTTCCCCTCTCCCGACACAAAAAAAACCTTTGGTGAAATTTATACGCCCCCCCCTTGGTCACTCAAAAATCTCAGAAAATTGAGTTCCTTGAGGAAAAAATCAAAAATAATTGAAAAAGGTTTTTTCCCTAAACCCTTTATCCTTCCCGAAATTTTCATCAGAGACTGAAAGACGGCGGGCATTAAAAATCTTCAACACCCTGTGCCTTGTATTTTTTTGAAAATTGGTTTGTTAAAGCTCCGGGAGAGCGAAACGTTGCCACAAAAAATTTGTCACATTATTTCACATGTGCCCCTTTTATTTTTACATTTTGTGGGTTTAATTTACTAACTTTTTTTAAAATTCTGTCGGACCCCGGGAAACCCAAAAGGGACTTTTCAGAAGCGTTTTTTTGGAAAACCCTTTCGTGAACCCGCTATCGAAAACGGGACACAATTTCCCTAAAAAGTTTTGGCCGGCAGAGAAGGTGACCCCTAAGTCTACTCCTGAAACAACCCCCAAAAAACCCCAAACCCCCTTTCTCCCAGCTCCCCAAGCTTATTTAACTGAATGTCCCGGGAACTTTCTAAAAACCCCAAAAAGGAAACCCTTTAAAACCCTGCGGGAATATGAGGGCCAATTTCAGTTTGACCAAACACCCCGCTGACAAAACCCTCGCACAGTCACCACAGCAAACCTCCAACAGAAGATAAAACCCAAATCGCAAACTTCAGTACCTCTGCTCTAACAGCCGTTTAAAGGGGAAAGGGGAGGGTTGAATCCCTGAAAAACCCAACTTATCGTCACGCACCTTAACCGACTACGAAAAACAAGCACGAGTCTGGACTAAAATTTTCCAAACCAACATACGAAAACCTAACAATCAACTAAATTCTAGTTACCGGGAAACCATGACAGTGCCCGCAATTTTCCAGAAGGGTTTATACGGGCCTTTTTCACTGCAGCTTTAGTGAACCATTTTTTCCCTAGTTTAGTTCCCATTAAATTTTTTTTTTTTCATGAGGTGCCCAAAACATATTTCCTTTTTTTGGAACACTTTGCTTTTTTGGGGTCTTTCCATTTCTGTTTTGGGACTGAAAAAATTTGGGTAAAATTACCGACAATTTGTAAAGAAAAAGGGACAAAAGTGCAACTAATGTGAAAATTTATTGTGGCAACGTTTGGGCCTCCAGGAGTTTTAAATAAGCCTTTAAAAAAAATTTACAGGACACGAGGGTATTTTAAAGGCTCGAGTGGGGTTAAAAAATTAGTGGAGGTCCTTTTCGATGTTCACTAGGGGTTTAGTTTAGTAGAAAGGGGTAGTGACAAAAGTAACAATAGGGTTTGAGAAATTTAAATTTTGTAAATGGAAAAAGGGATATAAAAGCAATTATTTGGGGTTAAAAAAAAAAAAATAGGTTGGAAAAAATTATAAACTGGAATGAGGCGGCTTGTTTCAGTTTTTCACTCTCTGTGTTTGTTTAGTAAAACAGGGGGGGGGACTATGTGATGGCAAGGGTTACTTTTTTTAAAGGGGGGTTTCTTGCTAAGACTTCGGAGATGGTGAAGTCCCGTTGTTTTGTTTAAGACCCCATCCCAATTTGTAGTCCGGGGTTTTTTGACGAGGAATGTACTTACATTCCCCCAAACATTAAATGAGTTAAAATTTTCCCCCTTTTTTTCATCAAAGACTGAAAGGGAAAAGAGCTTTTCAGTTCATCAATTCTCCACGCATAAAACCCCGCTCCCAACAAAGTTTTAATTCCCCCCAAACACCCATTTGCACAAAAACGTTCAAAAGTATTTAAACAAGTTTACACCAGAGCGCCATCGTTTTCTACCACTTAAATTTAAAGGGATCTAACCAGGAAAAAAAACCCAAGCACCACGAACCTTTAAAATGCGGGAAAGTTACACTATCCCCTGGGGGAGGCTGTGCAAGATCTACGAAAGGTGAAAAAAAAAAGAAACCTCAAACCCCCGCCCCCAAATAAACACACATACGCATGTAGGAACGAAAAATTTAAAAAACCCCTGTTTTAACAAAAACCGAAATTCCCCAATCATTTATAAAATTTCCCAGGGGACCCCAATTAGTATAAAAAAAACCTTTTTCCCGCAACGAAGTGCCTTGAATCAGCACTGACGCTGTTTCAAATAAAAATTAAAACAAAACAACGGCAGTTTTCACCATCTCCGAAGTCTTACAAGAATCTCCTGAAAACAGAAAACCGCCATCACTTAGTCTCTCCTTTTTATAAAACAAAAAGCACAAGAGTGAACACTGAAACAAGCCGCCCATTCCAGTTTTTATTTGCCCCAAACCCCAAAATTTTTATGTTCCCCAAATTTTAATAGTTTTTAAAAAACCCTTTTTACTCATGTCAAAATTAATTGCTTCCATATTGCTTTAAATTTTTTGTAAACTCCCACTATTACTCACTACAAACCATTTTGTAAACACGAAAGGGTACCCATTTGTATTCCCCCTCACTCTGACCCTTTATATACCCTCTGGGGTCCATGAAATTGTTTGTAATGGTTTGATAAAGTCCTGGAAGCGAAACTTTTCCCACAAAAAAAGCCCCTTTTAGTTGCCCTTGTGTCCTTTTACTTTAGGTATTGGACGAAAAAGGGCCCTCTTTTGGTTTCCCCAAAACCCTTTTTGGAGAGCCCCTACTTAAATTAGGGCAGGCCCCACTAAGGACCCGCCTCCTCCTGCTTCAACTCAATCCCGCAGTATTTTAAGCCACCTCCGGGGCCCTTTTGCTGCACTTACTACAAGATTGAGGGCCTAAACACATCAAAATTTCCGGGTTGAGGGACTGATTCCCCCTCATACTTCTACTTTCCTTCCCCCATTTCTATTTTGTTTTGGGACTGTTTGAAGCCATTTGTGGGGGCGAAACGTTTTTTTAAAAAAAAGGGTTTTCCCATGGGGTTGCATAAGTGTGTCGGTATTTTAAAACCACAATTCTTCCATTCCATGTTTCCTCCTTCAGAAGTGTGCTTCCTTAAATTTTCCCTTCTTATCTCTCCTCATTTGGGGACCCTCGGCCCTTTGAATCAAAAAATTTCCCATTCGTTTTTCCGCCCTCTCGTGCAAAAAAAGGGACACAATACAGTTTGGGACTTTGAACAAAAAACGTTTCAGCCTGGGTTTTTAAAAAAAACCAAAAATTTTCATCACAACGGGTTCAAAGAAGCCATCGTGGCAAAAATGTTTCTTTTATTAAAAAACGGAAATCACCAACCCATTTCTTTGTTAGGTAAGACAAAATAGGGAAACAGTTAGGTATGTGTGTGTGATGAATTTTTTGAAAAACCGACAATTTTGAAAAATTGAGACACTTATGCGATATGGGAACTTTAAAAAGGGAAACTTTTTGGGCCACACAGGGGCTTCATCGGGCCCAAAAAAAAAGGGGAACCGTAAGGAGAGGGGGAAGAAGGGAGGAAACCCAGCCCCTAAACCCGGGAAACCTGAACACATCGACCCCGGGTTTGGGGGGGAGGGATTACCTCATTTTTTCCCCCCCTCCTTAGGGCCTTCGTCTTTGTTTTGGGGACTGATGGAAAGCCACTGTTTTTCGAAATGTTTCCTTTTAAAAAGTTCCCCATATGTTCATAAGTGCCCCTCAACCCTTCAACAAAAGTGTAAAAAAGGTAAAAAATACCGCCCTTTATGAAATTTAAAAGCCCAACATGTGCAACATTTTGGATATCTTTATTGAAAGGAACGTTTCGCCACCCCAGTGGCTTTTCAATACAGTTTCTGGAATAAAAAGGAAAAACGTAGAACTATATACAAAAGGGGGAGGTAATCAGCCCCCGGCCTTGGAGTTAGTTTTCCCCAAGCATCGGGGGTGGAGGAAATTCTCCTCCACCACGATGTTTGGGGAACACTAACCCAAGGAGGGGGAAACGTTTACCTCATCTTTTGAATTTTGTTTTTCGTCTTCCTTTTTATGCCCTAGAATCTGTATTGATAAAGCCACTGGGGGATGGCGAAACGTCTAAAATTAAAAATATCCAGATGTTGCACATGTGTCTTAACTTTAAAAATTGGGTATCTTTATTAGAAACGTTTCGCCAAACACGTAGGCTTTTTTTAAATCGAGTACAGAAAATTTTATAGAAAAGAGAAGATATTTTAAAAGGACGTGTAATCATTTCCAACCCCCTTTAAAATTTTTGAGGGGGTTCACCCCTCAGTCTGGAAAGAGCATTTTTCCCATAGTATGAAAAATATGGGATGAAGTTTTTGTTTTTAAAAGATTCGCCGGTTTTTTCCCCGGCCCCCGGGCCCCTTCCAAGTGGGGGCCCGGGCACGGGGCCTCCCTTTTAGGGGTGTCCTAAAAAAAGGGTAAAAACCGATGTTGAGAGGTCCCCCCTCTAAAATTTCCAGCCGTTCCATAATAAAAAAAACCTAACTGTTAAATTGTGTCTTACCAACCCCCCCCCCCCCCCCTTCCCGGGTTTTTTATATCATTTTAATGTTCAACCTTTTTCCTTGTTCTTCGTCTTACAAAACAGAAAATTCCCCCAAAATTTCCCTTTATGAAAAACTCCTGCCCTCTGCCTCCCCCTTATTTTTCCCAGCCCTTTCAATCTCGACAACTGTTCCTTAGACATAAAACGTATTTTTTACTCCCCTACTTTCTACCACCACAATTTCTTTTTTTTCCCTCCCTTTAAACTACTAAAAACCTATACCCCCCCTTTTAAAGGGGGGGCTCCTTTTTCGTGGGGGAAGAGGCTCTTGGTCGAGGAATTAGACCTATCGGTCTTCTTCCTAAGACCGAACCTAATTACCCCCCAATCCCCCCTCCCCTATCCCTCCCCCCCATACCCCCCTTTTTTCCCTTTTTCCCTCCCCCTCCCCCCCACTCCCCCCCTTTTTTGGGCCCCTTTTATTTTTTTTTCCCTTTGGGGGTTTTCCCCCCCAAAAGGGGGCCCACGCTAGTTCCTAGGTAGGGGAAAAAGGAAAAACCGGGGTCGATCCCATTCCTTTTGAGGTTTCTTGGCGGGGCGTAGTTTTTTCCGTGGAATCTGGATTGCCTAGGGGGTTCCCCAAAACCCTCTCCGGGATCCCGGGGTAGCTTTGGGTGTCTTTTGGGGGACGGGGTATCTTGGGGAACCAAAACCCTTTCCCGGGTTTCCGGGGGGGGGTGGGTGAAGGGGGGAGCTTTGTGGGCGGATATCCGGGCCCCCTCCCCTTTTTTCCACCGGAAAGGGAGCTCGGCAGGGTGTGGGTTGCTATCCCAGATTGCCCGGGTTTTCCCGGCATGAAGGGTGGGGATGGCACGGGTTTCCCTGCTGCTTTTGGCTCCTTTCGGTGCGAGTCCTTTGGGCCCAAGGGAGATTTCTGGGCCCCTTTTTTCCTTAGGAACTATCCCTCCCCGGTCCCCCCCCTTTTTTTTTTTTTTTTTTTTTTTTATTTTCCCTTTTTTTTTTTAAAAAAACAAAAAGAAAGAAGTAACCTAACCCTGGCAGCCCCCCAGTCCCCCGAACCTTTTACCCCCCGGGGCCCCCTTTTTGATTTCCGCACCCCGTTCTGAACCCCCCTCGTCTTTTGGGCCACTCTTCCAAACACCCCCTGCCCGTTCCTATTGCCGGTGCTGTTTTTTCCCCACCTTTCCCTTTAGGTACTGGAAACCTCGACTGACTCCTTCGAAATTTTTCAGACCTTCGCACTCCTCTGACTATGCTTCCGGGGGCCTCTCCCCTACGGTGCGGGAATTTTCAATCGCCGAACCCCTTCCCGTCGGACCAAAATCTGGCCCACGCCTAAACGCAACGACAATTACCTGTTTATGTACTTCTTTACCTTAAACCTTTTCGTTCTTTTCAGGGAAAAAATCGACACGTTCCCTTTACTAAATTTCCCCGCTCAGTTTCAGACGGGAAAATGGCTAAAAATTTTTCACTTTTGGGGAAACCCAAAAAACCCCTACTGCCATCTTTCTGAACCCAAAATTTTGGAAAAGGCCCCCTCCCACGCCTGGGGGAAAAATTTTTTCTTTTCATGCTCCCTTAAAAGCGGGACGCGCATCATTTTCCGAACCCGATTTCTTTCCCCGGGTCGTGAGCTCTCTCGTCTTTCCCTTTTGAAGGGTTCCCGCAACCCCTTTTAAAAACATCATTCCCCAATTTTTGTAGTGGGTTTCCCTTTTTCTTTCCCCAACCATAGTTTCCCAAAAAATTTTTTTCCCGACATGCCCCGGCCCCCGACATTCTAGAAAAGCTGGAAAATCCAAGATCTCCCCAAACCTCAAGGGAGACACCCTTTCGGTTTTTTCCTGCCCGTGGGGGGAGGGCGATACCCAAACAATGTGGTCGTTAATTTTGACAGCCGAGAAATCCCATCCTCCCGTTTATATAGCAGGACATTGGGGTTTTCAAGCAAAAGGGTGATCCCTTCACCACAACAGTGGGAGAAAATTTCTGGCGAAATTTTTCCCTCCAGGAAATATTTTCAATCTATCGGGCCCAATGCCCCGTCTGTGGTGCCCATGCCCCTTCTAATACCCTCTTCAATCGATCCCCTCTTGGCCCCTTTAAATGTTGAGGGTCACCCTTCGTACTCTCGGCCCTTTTAGGGCTATTTTAAAAAGAGGGGGGAAATCCCTTACCTTAAAGAGACAGAAAGGGCCCCCTTTTGCCAGGGTTTTTTTCCGCCCCAAGGGAAAATCCCCCCGTGTTTCTTATTCCCCTGTTTCAAAAAGTCCCCCCCCCTTTTTTTGGTAAACCCATCTTTTTTACCCACCTCTGGGTTACCTCTCCCTTTAAACACTCCTTTTTATCAATTTTTGCGGGCCTCGGCTCAGACGTCCCTATTCAAAAGCTCAGTCAAAACTCGCTTTTTCCCAGTTCTCTCTTACAAGCCTCATTTTCGACGAGAAACCCCGAAAGGGCACCCTTCCCAAAACGTCCCTTTAAATTCTCAAAAATTTAAAAAAGGTGGTTTAAAAACCCTCCTTTCCCCTCTTTTCCCCTCCTCATTTTAAACCCCCCCTGTCTCTGTCCCTTTTTATTCCCCTTAAATGGGTCAGGGGTTTCGGCAAGGGTTTACCCTCCCCCTCGTAAAAGTACCCTTTCCCCCCCTGTTCCTTCCCCCAAAAAAATTTTTTTTCCCCTTTTTGCCCCTCCCCGGGTTTCCCGTCTCTTTCCCGTCCCCTGCCAGCTTCCCAGTTCCCTCCACCCTTCGCCCCCCCCCCCCCTTGGGAAAAGGGGGAATACTTCCCAATCTTTACTCCCTCCCCCCCTTTCCCCAATTTTCCCCTTTTTTTCTCCAAAACGACATCTCTGATTCTGAAAACACTTGAAGCAATTTTTCTGAAAATTTGCAGGACCCAAAAACCCCAATGTGGCATTATCCACCTTTTTGCTCTTTCTCCTCCTCTGCTCCCCTCTGCGCAACCCCCTTTTTCACAGCGGGACCCTTCCTTTTGCTTGGGTTTGGAAAAATTTTCCACTGCCTCCGCTTTTGGACTTTTCTAACCCTCCTAGTCCCTTTGGAACCCTTACCTGCGGAAATTTTAAGTATTTTTTATCATTGCCATTCATGGGCCCTTTTTTCAGTGGAAAAATTGTGGTCGGGTTGTGGTGAGTTCAGATGTTTTCCTTTTCCCCTTTGCCCCTGTTTTGGTTTTTTGCTTACGGAACCAAAATTACACTTTGCGTTATTTCTCACAACTCAGGGTTAAAATTTTTTGTTTCTTCAGATCCTTTTTTCCCGTTTGGGGCCCTTTTTAAAGAAAGTGCCCCTTTTTCTCCGCACTGTATTCCGTCCCTCAGCTATTTGTTCAAAAACCGCTGCATTTCACAGCACCCGTTTTCCCTTTCATAGGTGGTATTCCCCTCTGTTCTTTATATCTCTTCCTTTCGGGCATTTTTTATTCCGGGTTTTTTCCTTCCTTGTTTCGTCATTACCGCCCCAATTCCGGTTTCCGGTGATTTTTAAAGCCCACCCTTTCCTCTGGGGAGGGGCTCACTGGAATTTCCCCGGGGGGAATTCGTTAGGGCTTTTTTTGCCAACCCCCCCCCTCCAAGTTTTTTAAATTAGGTTCTCACACCCATTTTGATCCTCGGATCATACTCTCTCTGATCGAAACTTCAGTTTGCTCTTTCCCCCCGCCCCAATTTGACTTTACTTTGGGTTTTTCTCCCCATTACATGACAGTGATCAAAAACCCAATTTATTCTTACTTTTCCCCTTTATATTTCGCCACCTCTTCCCCAACCCCCCGCTGGCAATTTAATCGGCAAATTGGAAAACCCTTTTCTCACCCGACTGGTTTTTAAAAAAGGTTTCCCTTTTTCGTCCTTTTATCGATGAGCTTTTAACCTCTTCTCTTCCCCCGTTTTTCCCCCGCAAACTTTTCCCTTCTATACCCCAAACTTCGAGCGGCATTCTCAGAAAAGCGTGCCTTGGTGGCTCCGCCCTTTTGCCGTGCAGTACGTTTGAAAAGCGCGGGTGGGGGGAGGTACCCGGGACAATAGAACCAAAAGGGCGACCCCCTTGATTTTAAAAAAAGAAAACGGGGCGAAGCTGCCCTGGTTTATCCGTGCGCTAAAAAGCAAATTGCTGGGGAAAAATTTTTTGTCTCCAAATCACCTTTTGCTTCCTCTATGAGTGCAGTCTGGAAAAAAATACGAAAACTGAGTGGGAAATATTCTCCTGACCCGGGTCCTGATTTTGGGGGGTTACCGGTTGATATAGCAAACCCCCAATTTTTTGCCCAAAGAAATTTGGCAATCATCTGGTCCGTATTTTTCCCGGGGCCCCCATTTTATGCCCCTCATTTTTTTTCCCCAAAGTCTGCCGAGGTTAGCACCCCTTTGGGCTTTTTTTCTTCGAGAAAAAACAGTTAATTTTCCTTTTTTCACTTCAAGAACTGGGGGCAACACTCCCCCCAGCTTGTCGATCATCGGCAGCTGGGGCCCCACGACCCCTTAAAATTCGTAGCTACCAACATTTACATTTTTCAGCCCTTGCAGTCCTTTTACGCCTTTAAAAATCTTATTTGGGGCACAAGGAGTTCTTTTCCCCCGTGTGGAAAAACCGCCTTTTTTTCCCCTTTTTGCAAACCGGCCACTACGGGACAGGAAACCCCCACAAACGTCCCATTTTCTCTTACCAGTGCAGTTTTTTAAAGTAATGGAAAAGTTTTAAATAAATAGACGTTTTGGTGGTATTTAGAGAAAACCAACCCGTCTCTCCACTCGTCAATATGGCTTTCGTAAAAAGGGCGTTCTACCATAAGGGCCCCTTTACTGCCTTGGTTTCGGGATGTTTTAATGCCTTTGCGAAAAACCACTCCATTAATTTCCATATTTTTTTTATTTGAGAAGGGGGTATGACACAAATTGGAGGTTTAAAATTTTAGCCCAACCCCAAATCCTTAGGCCTTCGAGGGAAAACCCACCCCTCCTTCCCCTTTAAAAACTTTTTAAATGACAGGCATTTCCGTGTTTGGGGTTTTTTTAAATTTTCTCCCCCGGGGCTTTTTCCCAAACTAAGGTGTCCCCCCCGGGGGTGTGTTTTGAGCACAACACTTTTTCTCCCTTTCTATTAATGATTTGGCCCCTTTGCTTCCCTCAAATTTTTTGGGCATCACTCTATGTTTTGACCCTTTGCTATTTCCCTTTTCAGGGGCCCGGCTGCACCTCCCTTTCAGTTTCTCTCCAGAAACAGTCCCACCCTTTTTTCCAAATTGGGGCCCCCACACCTTTGGGTTTTTTAAAATTTTTTAGCACTAAAACCCACCAAATCACTTTCACCGCGCTCGGGCATCTCTGAAACATCCCCTTTTTTACCTCTATGGCTCCGTATCCCTGGAAAGGATACAGTAAAAATTTTTGGGCCCCCCTCTTTGACGTAGGTTTTTCCTGGAAACCTCCATTAATCTCTGAAAGGGAAATTGTCACAGCGGGTGAAAACCCTTTTTAAAAAACCCTTTCTATCTTTTTGGGGGGGAGCTATCGTTTGAAACCCCCCTTCCCCCATTCCCCTTTCCCCCCTTATTTTAAACGGGAAAATTGTTTTTGGGACCAGATTTTTTCAGCGGCCAAACCCTGCTACCCCTCTCTACTTAAACCCCCCTTCCTCACCAAGGATTACGTTTATGCCTTGGTGCTTTTTTTGCTTTTCCCCTGTCAAAAGGGCCCCTATGCAGAAAAGGGAAAGTTCCATCCTTATCCGATCGCCGTGATGCCCATTGCCTGCCTTTTCTATGTACGGCTCTCATGATTCCCAATCCTTCCATTTATAGAAAGGTCAAATGAAAATTTTTGTAGAATTTTTATTTGTTTTGCCCCCCCTGCTTTTCTCCGTCCCCTTTTCTCTTCGCCTTCATTCGCTTTTGTCCTTTTTCAAATACCACCTTTTTTATGTACATGAAACCACCCCAATTTTTCCCCACCCCCCCGGGAAGTTCCGCTGTTCGAGTCTTTTTCTTTCTCCCCCCCCCTTTTCCTCGGCCCCAAAAGTCTAAAGGTCGCTTCCCGCTCTTTTTTTTTCCCTTTACCACTTTTTTACCTCATTCTCATGCCATTGCGTGTAAAACAGATGGGTTTTAATCTTCTGACGGCGTAGGATTCGCAGCAGTTGGGTTTTCCCGGGCAGCCCTCCCTACAAGGGCATTTACTATTTCAGCTAGTATTTTTTTGCTGAATTTTAAGCCATCCTTACAAAACTTTCCCCTATTGCATCTATGCCTGTTCCTCATTTGTGGTTGTCCAAAACTCCCTTAGGCTTTTCAGGGGTATACCCAAAATTTTTATACACCTCCCCCCCTTAGTTTCCCCCGTATCCAACTTTGGGTACGCCGCATCTTTTCTTTTGCATAAAATTTTTGTTTTTTGTTGGGGGGCCCTGGTCAAAGTTGGGGCTTTCAGGGCAAAAAGAAAAACAGGGGACAATGCCCCGCCCGGTTCCCCGCAGTACATGACCTAACCCCGTTTTTTAAGAGGTATTCCATTTTTAGGATATTTTTCTGTAATATCTTCCCCCCTTCACAACCCCTTGGCAAAACTTTTGGGTTTCAAAGCTCGGCAACAAACCTTCAGTCTATTAAAACCCAGTATTGGTTACTGGCCCTCTTCTTTCAAACCCTGTCAGGTGGGGATCTCTCTCTCCCGTCTTCGCATTGGCCATACTCGTCTTACTCATGGATATCTCAGGGAGAGGCGTCTTGCTCCTCTCTGTGAGAATTGCCAAGCTCCATTATCAGTCAGCCACATTCTGTTGGACTGCCACTTTATCAACGAGCACGCAGAATTTACCTCTGTCGTCGTCTTCGCCCCGCTGCTCTCTCTTTACCTTCCCTTCTCGCTGATGGACCCACCTTTCATCCGGACTCTCTCATTGACTTTTTGACAACGACTGACTTACTCCACAAATTTGATACTTTTCAGCCCTTTCTACTTGTATCTCTTGTACCCTCTACCCCCGTACTATCCCTGCCCCGCTGTTTTCTGTAACCTGCTGATCATCCCCCCTCCCTTCTGCCATCCAATTCCCTTGCTTCCTTCCCTACCCTGCAGCGCTGTATAGCCCTTGTGGCTTAGCGCTTCTTTTTGATTATAATAATAATACTACTACCACTACCACCACCACCACCACCACCACCACCACTACCACCACCACCACTACCACCACCACCACTACTTCTTCTCCCTCTTTTGTTCCCGTCCTTTTCCCGCTCGTCTATATATACCGGCTACCTCGCTCTTTTCTGATAGTGTGACTTTGTAAATGGTGCAAGTCGTCGTAAGCTTCTCTGTAATTTGGAGATCAAAACTGCGTCACATACTCTTCTGCGTTTTTCTTATAAGTGTATTAAGTGTGCGTTTTCGACTTAATAGAAATATTGGATTCTGTTGACAAACGGTTAATATTCTTAATGCAGAATTTAATTGAAACAGTTTCGTGTAAATTATTATTTTTTATCTACGCGTTATATTTCTTTAAAACTAACAATATTTACACATTTGCAGGTGTGGATGGGAGTCAGAAGATGCATATAGTAACCAACGTCAACACGTCTCTACACACGTCGGCTGTACCCTCGTCACAAGCCTACATAACAAACACCAAGTATAAAGTCCAAACTTACAAATCGTCCAGTTTAGTCTTGGACGACAGGCCCAGCTCGGCTTCACTACAGATTCCGCCCTTTATGTACTGGAACGACCGTCTCAGACGGTCAGCCATCTCCTGGACGCTGGGTTCGACGGCTCGGTATGCTGAGAGATTCATGACTATGGCTCATGATTACGGCTGCATGACCACGGTGTATTCACTCTGGCTCGATTCCAGAGTTCCCCTCGATTTGAACTCTTTAAACGTGCGTCTGTTTTGATGTTCAGGTAAGTGCGAGGTTTTTACACTGGGTTTGCGTAGGAATGGTGGGGCTCTGCTGCAGACCCAGATATATTATAGGAAGCGTGTCGCCACGGGTTTTTTCAGACTGAATGTTAAATAAAGGACACGTGTCGTTTTATTTAACATTTAATCTGAGAAACTCTCAGGTTTTCTATATTAAATATTCTGAACTATACTGAATGTCATTTTCCGCAGTTTGTGAATATTACCATACTGTTGACAGCCGTGTTTCGCCTGCTGTGTAGACCAAACTTTTCAGAATGAACGTTAGGGTGAAGCTAATTTCCGGGGTGGCTTTGGGAATGCGTTAACAAAAGAATGGAGGAACACTGCAGTTGGTCTGTTTCGATTATGGAGTAATCTGTTAGTCAGGCTGAAGGACTGACTACCTCAAAATTTTCTGCTGCCTCTATTCGACTGAAGCGTCTCGGAATATAGATACCTAACTGTTGCATATCTTACACGAGTAAGTTTGTCGGGGAAATAGGACTAGTGTTTTCTGACGCTGGCTTAAACTTCTTTAAAAATTATTTGATAAGTGTTCCTCCATTCTTATGACTGGAGAATTATGGCGGTACCGACAGTATGTAAACACACACACGCCACTTGTGGCGGAAGGTTCCCTTGTCTTGAACTGTGTGCGTACGTCTGTTTACCCACTCCATTCTTGTTCTTTTTCCACCCTTTTCACTCGTGGATTGTTAATTTGTTATGCGCACTTAAGCTCTGCTGATCTAGTTTCAAATTTCTCCACGTCACATTCATGATAAAGCTCTACATCAGTAGGTTTATAAGTGCAAGAACTATTTACATTCCCAAGGATTAGAATCTGCCTTTTTTCTGCTGTATTTGCCACGTTTTGGACCAAAAAATTTGTTCGGTCGTATTCTCCTAATCCACCAATTTATTCATGTTTTAGTTCTGAGACCTTGTTCATTCCTAATATGTATTGAATGAGTTTATGTATTTAAGGCACGTGTGACCTCTTGCCGCACGTACGTTGACTGTATAATATACTTTGTATCCAGTGCATAGTAAGTGACCAAGGTCCCAGGGCACTTCAGGAATCCTAAGAAATTTTCGAAGTGTTTGTTCACTTATGTTTTCCTCTCCAGTGCAAAGTTTCCTGTTACCCATCTCAGGCTTTTGTACACGCCTGATCATGGGCTCCACACTGGGGCTACGCACTCGATGAGATGCCCAAGATTAGTCGTGTATATATTCAAAGATGTATTGCAAGATTCCTATTAGTGCCTTAGTTTTAGATCTTTTAAATTTTTTTGTAGATGAATGGTTCAGAGAACCGACATGTTGATAAATTAGCACATGTGAAAACTCTTGGGTATCTTTATTGAGGAAACGTTTCGCCACACAGTGGCTTCATCAGTCCATACATAGGAGAAACTTGAAGAACGGAGAATGAGGTAAATCAGTCCCTCAAAACCTTTAGTCGATGTGTTCGTCCATCAATCGTGAGTAGAATACGGCAGATGAGCGGAGAAGCGCTTATAAAACCGTATTTTGGCAGGAGAGGTGTAGCAGTCATACGGTTTATAAGCTGCTTCTCCGCTCATCTGCCGTATTCTACTCACGATTGATGGACTGAACACATCGACTCAAGGTTGAGGGACTGATTACCTCATTCTCCTCCTGTTCTTCAAGTTTCTCCTTTGTATGGACTGATGAAGCCACTGTGGCGAAACGTTTCCTCAATAAAGATACCAAGAGTTGCACATGTGTCTAATTTATCAACATTTTAAATTTTTTGTGACAGACCCATGGAATGTTGTTAATCCCACATAAAGGTGAATTTACAATAAGCTTCCGAAGAATTACTAGTCTTAAATGGTGATCAGTTTTCCCAATTACCAGGTTATTTTTTGTATAGGTATGTTACTCTGTTTTAATTTTTCCACAGAAAAATGCCCAACCTTCGATTGCATGTGGACTACCTTGGGACCCACCTGTGGTGGAAGAGAGATGACGAGGGGGTGGTGGACGTGGAGGAACTGACAACAGAGAACGTGGAATCTACTGTCCAGACGCTGCTCTTTCCGGCGGTATCGTGTCCCTGAGGGACCGCTCTGGTTCGCTCGCCTTAGTTACCCCCGACCCTGACCAAGGTTGTGTTTGTAGATACCAACCACAATTTAAAATACAAATATGTTTGCATTTTTGGCTTCCCCACAATGTTAGCGACGGAAGCACGAACATGAAGTTTTTGTCAGGTGTTCCTGAAAGTGCTCAATGCCCTGGTTCAGGGAAAAGACGTTAGTTTGTGTCAAGAAGGAACATTTTCAGTGCCCCTTCAAGACGAGTTTGGTGATCAACTCACCTCAATTTGGTTTGTGATAGGGATGTTCTTAAAGCGTTTATTCACAGTGGTGCTCACGCTTGGGCTCCCACTGTGGAATTATACGACTTACTATAAAATGCCAAGAGAGAGAGCGTCCGCCACACACGTAGTGCAGAATGACCTGGATGAAACTACCACACACAAACTACTCCGTCGGTGTAAAATGGAAGGTGTGACGTTAAACTCTGCCTTCACGGCAGCGGCTAACCTTGCTCTTTACAAGATGATTCTAGCCAAGAACAGTAATATAGATGCAACTAACATGTACTCACAACAAGCTATTAATATGAGGAGATACTGGCCCAAACCACTACGTGAAAACTCCTTTGGCTGCCACATATCTTTGTTGGATTTAAAATTCCCTACTAGGCGTAGCGATCTGACAGCCTTTTGGGAGTACACCCGTGGAGTCCACACTATCGTCCATTACCACCTAACAGACTCTAAACGCCCTCTTAAGGTACAACCTATGAGTGAGCGTCTATTCCTCATCCTTCGTTTCAATTCTTTGTTGGCCGACCTGGGCTTGCCTTCTGCCAACGATAATCATTATACAGTGACCAACATGGGTAATTTGAGTAGCACCTTCCCAGGGACCGGGGAAGAGGTGGAGGTGGCAAAAGTATTACGTTCTGTCTCTTGTCAGTTCATGCCTACGCTCTGCCAACACACACTTCAGACCTTTAGAGGACGCCTCTGCTATTCTCTCGACTATTACACGCAAAAAATGACGAGGGAACTTGCTTCCCAGTATGTTGAGACTATCTTCGATATTCTTACCTCGTCCATCCACACCCCCAACTAACCCCCGTTCTCTCTATCACTATCAGAAATGTACACTTTCTGGCCAAGTGGCACGCCATTTGGCCAGGTGAAGAGCAAAGTGGCATGCCACTTCGTTCTAATTGACACCTCCACGGCCTAGCAGCACAGCACCAGGCATCATGACAACACTCACCACTACACTACACTCACCATCACCACGGACGTACCCTAAAGCTCCAAACCCCCTGCAGGGCCCCGGCAGATAATTTTTAAAAAAATTTCCATTAAAGGGCATTTTGAACAAAAACCATTTTTTTAAGGGGGGAGTCGAAATTTTTAAAACCCCGGGACCCCCTACATTAATTTAAGGAAAAATTCAAAAAACCCCCAAAAAGGGTTTTTAAGATTATTTTATTTAGCGTAGAAAAAAATTTTAATCATTAGCAGCTCCCTTTAGATTTTCAACCCCCTTGAGAACCAAAAACAAAGGGTTTGGGCAGCCATTGGTTTGGGTTGTCATGCGGCTAAAATGGATCATGATTTGAAGTATTGGGTTCACTTTTGGGACGGGGGAAAAATAGTGAAAAGGGTTTTTTGTCAGACAAATTGGGCCATGCGGAAATTTTTACCCAATCTTTAACCCTTCACAATTTTTTTAAAAAAAAATTCACTGCCATACGTCTCTGCTTGTAAAAAAACTTGCAATTAAAAACCTCTTTGAAACCCTCTACCTTCCTTAAAAACAAATACTGAAAAGTATGGTGGAAAAACCCCACGTAATAAAGAAAGGTTTATGCACTCCCCTAATAAAGCACTGATTCCCCTAAAGGCAACAAGGAAATTTCCTCGACACTGAAAAGGGGATTTCTTTTTTTAAATGGATTTGTTTGGATTTTCCCCCTAAATTACAGGGGCTTACATCTGTCCCCCGGTTTTTGAAAAAAAAGACTTCCTTACCCGGCCACCTCCATAACTTGGGTTTTTAAAATAAAGCAGCTTTTGAATACTATTTTTTTAAAAAATTAAAACAGCAAAATCTAAACAAAACAAAACCCCCCGGGGTCTTTAAAAGCGCTGCTGTATGTATAAAACCCCGCACATTGGGCCATTTACTATTAAATTCTTAAAAGAATAATTCCCCACTTTTTAAAAACGTATATTTTTAAGTATGGTTTAGCGAGTTTTTTAGAGGTTTTTAAATCCCGTCAATTTTTTTAGATAAACAGACCGTGTAAACATTTGGGTAAAATTTATTCTAAAGGACTGTTTAAACCTTTTTATTATATCTTAAAATTTTACCCACTTTACCCATCTATTTTTTTTAGTTTGGTACAAACCTGTACTTTTTATTTGTGCAGGGAAACCATGAAAAGGTCTACAACCCAGGGGACGCTTAAGTCCCGGTGGAAATAAAAACTGGAGCAGGGGCAATTTTGGTTTTAAACCCCTAAGGTAGCGCTTTATCGGGAAATAAAATAAAATACACCCTTTTATTGGGCATACAAGAACTGCCAGACTGAGACAGGTCGAAAGTGAGGCCCGGGTACTGGTGAGAGTAAATTGCTGCCCGGAAAACCCCGGTGAAAAGAAAAGTTAAACGGGAAAAATTTCCTGGGCAAATAGGGGGAAAATTGATGCTTTTAGTGCTTTGGCCCATGGTTTTTGGCTCCTGCGGGAAAGTTTCAGGAGGAAAACCCCCCCAAAGGGCCACATTCCAGACCAGACCTGAGGTGGAATCGTGGGATGCTTCTAGCATTACGCTAGACAAATTTTTTTAATTCATGATGTGGGGATATGCTGAGAATGCATGCTTTATGTCCCTTTGTGGTGGGGGGGGGGGTTAAAGGGTTTAAAACACTTTTGGGGCCCGGCCGCTCGGGACGTGTCTTTAAGGGATTTTTATTCGTATCCTTGATATAGAAAAAGTTTCCCCATGAAGCGTCATAATAGGTGTTTTAAACCTGGTATGGCTGCCTTTATTACCGCCTTTGGGAGTTTTGAGACTCATGACCGGGGGTTTCAACCCCGGGCCCGGGGGATATGGTTTACCGCCAGTATTTACCTGTTTACCCTAGCACCATAAATGCTTAGTGAAAAAAAGTTTTATTCATGGGATACACAAATAGTTATAAAAATTTTCAAACATAGCCATGTTGTAGAGGGAAACTGGGAAAAAACCCCCAAAAAAAAACAGACTACTTGGGCTAATTTTCCCCTTGGGTTTCCCCTTTTTTTCCATTGAAATCGTGCAAGGAAAAACAAGGGAAAAGTAACCCGTTATTTAATACGAACTGGTAAAATTTTTCACTAAATCGGGAAAAGGGGTTATAGGAAAAAAATGATACAGTAAAAAAGTTTTTGATATTTTCTCCAAAATTTTCTTGGGCGTCAGTGTCCCGCCACTGGCCCGCCCCCCCACGCATCCCCAAAAAGACTTGGGGAAAAATAAACAAAATTTGGTATGATGCATAGAGACTACATAGATATATAAGTGGAGTCCCTTTTTAGAGAATGTTTTGGGGAAAGGGTGAATCTTAGACTAAAAAACAATCCCTCTTTGGTTTTAACCTATTTCCAAAAATTCTCCCCTCTGACTTTTTTCAATCCCCTGTGTTGGGGGAAACGTATTAAAAAAAGGATTTTGCATTATACTGCATTTGTCCTTTTTTTTTCCAGAGTGTCGGTAATTTTTTCATAACCCTAGTAGACTTATTTTACATATAGTTTTTTGGGTTTTTAGTTGCACTTGTACAGTTTTTTTACCTTTATGTTAAAAGTTGTAATTTTTTTTAATGGAAAGTTTGCGTCCCTATTTTAAGGGCATCCATTCCCAATCTTTGATAAATTCCCTTTTTCATTCCTGGGCGTGGGAAAATAAAAGTCTGAAAAAAAAAAAAAATTTACCCCTTTTAAAAATTTTCCTTAATTTTTTTAAGTTTGACTGGAAATGCCCAAAAGAACATTTGCTTTGAGTTCGTCCTCCAAATACAGGGAAGGTTGAGTGTTTTAAAGGGGTTCCCTACTATTCCTGTAACAAACAGTACAAGCTCCCCCCGCATGTTATTTTTATTTTCCCAGTCTACTCGCATGTATGGGATTTCACGCCTAGATCTGGGAGCATGAACTCCCGTACATTCACTAGGGTCTGTGTTCACAACCCAATTTTTAAAAATATTATAATTTCAATTGTTTCAAACTTAGGGCTTAAGGGGAAATTTTCTTGTTGGGCAGACTACCTTACCTAAAAAGTCATTATATGTTGTTAAAAATTAATTTTTTTTACAAAACATCCTCAAAGACTTTTTTCTGAGGAGGGGCGACGACGACTTAGTAAAGGGCCCCCCAGCGTCCTTTAGTTAAAGTTTTTGAAGGCCCACTCAGAAAAAAAAAAGGGCTTTGATGGTGAGTAAATATTTACTAAGTGTTTTTAAAAACACCTCCCTAAAAAATCTTCATTTACCTTTTTAGAAAAATGATTGGTTTTTAAAAAAAAAGTAAATGTTTCAGTTGTTTTTTTTTTTTTTTTTTTTTTTTTTTTGGGGGGGGGGGGGGGGTTAATTGTTTTTGCCAAATAAGATGCCCGGGCTAAAAAAATAGAAGTTAAAATGTTTTTTGTGATGAGAAATTAAAATTTTAAAAAAACGAAAATTTTTAAGCCGAACCCCTTTTGTAACCAAGGGGCGTGTCGGTATTAAAGAGAATGATTTAGCATACTCAAGATCATAGAAGTTCATTGCATAATTCCTTGCGGTAAAACACGTAATATTGCTGATAAATGTAAAGTCATGTGACTGAATTTTGGGGGTCATCAACCCCCCCCCAACTAGGCCCAGACCAGACTTTCCCAGCTGGTTTTCTTTCAGATTCGGGTTAGTCATTTAGAGTACAGATGACTTGTGCATCGAGCGAAGTGATGACGGACAGGAATACAAACATTATCCCTACGTCCACAGCAGGACTAACCTGCAAACTTGTATTAGAGTACACAGTACTTTGCCAGGGAGTCTGGCTCCGTGTGTACTCTTGATAGTCTGCAGGTTCAAGTCCTGCTGTGGACGTTATTGTAAATAATTTTGCCTGTTTGAGAATTATATATATTATGTATTAGACATAATATGTAGGCAGGCAAGATGTGGTTACTTCTCTCAAGAATGGTTCAGTCTTGATCACTCGCTGCATTACCTCTATATGTGGCCAGACTCAGTATCTCAGCGGGGCGGCGACGACTTTCACCAATGACCGAACATTTTTTTGTCCCTATAACCACTGTACTTGTCTAGCTACATTTTCAAATACCAAAACTGGACATGTCCATGGTAATAAAAGTTACCGTAGCTATATTTGTCGATTGATTTTGTGGTTACTGTATACAGCCTCGTCAGCTAAGTAATTAAAGTGGATGTTAATATATTAGGTACTTGCAAAATAATATCGGTATTTGTTTTCTTTCGTATAGATTTAAAATGAGTTACGCACAACTGCAGTAATATTACATGTGCAGTTTTGAAACAGGGATAATGCAGTGTAGACGACATGCTGTTGCAACAAGACCAGTGGTTTCATTTTTTTTGTATTCACGGATAAGCCATTTTAGTTGTCCATATAAAGGATTTACATCAATAAATAGATCTCCCTCGCTTATTACCACACTTACCTCTTCCATTATCCTCACGCCTCTCCCGTTTTCCGAACTCTCCAATAACGTTTCCACTTTCACTTCTCCCATTACCCTCTCACCTCTTCCATTATTTGCGTTACCAGTGTAACAAAACATAAATATTTTTTCCAAAGAACATATCAGTTTAACATCGAAAAAGGTAATTATTAGGGAAAATTGCCAACAGGCCACAAGTTGTCTTCACGAGGGACCTCGTAAAATTAATCCTGTTCCTGACTAGCACTAGGGCTATGATGCCCATGTTTTGACTGTGCTGCTGCTAGCACCAACAGCCTGGTGATCAGATCAACCAAGAAACCTAGCCCGGGACTACTCATGGCGTTGACTCCCAGCCACCACAGGTCAGTGCCTAGACTCGACTTTTGGCATAATATCTTGCCTACTAAAAAAAGGGAAATTATATATATTATACGAGCAGTAATTACCAGTACTATAATTACGTATAGCAGGATACATATTACCTTTGGACGTATATATACTTAACCTAAAAGGTTAGAACCATCTTAGTCAAAAAGTTGCTACAGACCTCGTTTCTGCTGCAACTGAGTTCAAGGTCCCGGGCAGGTGTATTTAAGTGTTATCAGGTCACTTTTCAGCTGTATCAGGTTAACACCTTGTATTAATGTTGTAGAATTATTGACTAGTAAAGTAAAAGGACACAAGTGTAATAATGTGGACATTTTACTGTGGCAACGTTTCCGCTCTCCAGGAGCTTTTTTCAAGCCGTTACAAATACATGCACACAGAGGGTATATATATAGGCTTAGTGAGGTGTAATACTAGTGGTTGTAGTAATACAATATGGTATTATTATAATCAAAAAGAAGCGCTAAGCCACAAGGGCTATACAGCATACAATATGGTAGAAGAATCAACTTGCATATGGTGGATATAGTCTACCCACACAACCAAGACTTCGTGAAAAGTTGGATAACAAGAGGCCACAGTTTTAAATTTATATATAAAAAAAGGTACAGCAGAAGAGATATGAAATTTCCCTTTGTAAGGAGAGTGGTAGAAAAGTGGAATTTATTAGGAGGATGTAGGAAGTGCTGCAAGCATTGGGAAAATTATTGCAGATGGGACACCACAAGCAGTGATCTTTGTATGTAGTTACAGTTGATCTGTTACATATAGACAACATGCGTAATTATTGATACGGGGAAGTTAGATATTATTATAATCGTGGGGAGCTTTAAACCTGTAGGATTATACAGTGCCTGTTGGGGGGGGGGGTGGAAGGCATTCCCTAGATCAAGAGCCCGTCACCAGCGTCAACAAACCTTCCTTGAGGGGAAGTTAGATAATAGCGAATTCGTTTAATCTGCATGACGCAAGAGGAACGTGTATTTCCAAGTATGGGACCGCCGCACTAAATTATTGATAGAGAATAATACATTGACTAATGTATAACGTAGCTCTGTGGTTATTAAAATTCAAATCAGTTATGTATACTAGTAATGTGTATTAATTCTTTCATGGGTCAACGACTCCGCAGCCCGGAGGCCCTCGTCGGTTTAGCGCTTTCAACAACAGACCTCCCGGTAGATCAATTATTATTACAATGAAAAACTAAGCTTTAAAGCACAAGGTGTCACCCGGTAGCTGAAGACCTGATCAACCAGGCTGTTACTCCTGGCTATACGCAGTCCAACGTGCTAACCACAGGTCAGCTGATCAGGAACTGACTTTAATAACTTACAAAGGTCCCTCTTGAAGACAACCAACGAAGGGCCTGAAAGAAAAATGTTTGTCTTGGGCCCTTTACACTGTTTCTTTTGGTGCACTCGTAGCACACTTTCTTTTAATTAAGAGTATCTTCTGCCAAGCCCCTTGCTGTGGTAAGTCAGGATTTATTTGTAAAAAAATCATTCAATGTGTACAATGGAACAGCCAATTCAAGGGACTGTGAATTTCCCCCCAGCTTCTCGAGAAGCTGAATGGGAATCGAAGGATACAGCAGACATTTCTTCTCTGGATGGCCTCTTCAAGGGGGGCTCCTTGGCGTGGTGAAGAGGCTCTTGGTCTGAGGAATTAGCCCTGTCGGTCTTTTCCTCAGACCGAACCTAATTACCCCCCATTCTCCCCTCCCCTATCCCATCCTCCCCATCCTCCCCTTTTTCCATTCCTCCTCCTCCTCACCCCCTCCATTTTGCCCTTCCTCTTTTTAGCCTTCGTGATTTCTCCCAACAGGCGCGCTAGTTCCTAGGTAGGGGAAAGGACACCGGGGGTCCATCCCATTACCGTTGAGGTTCTTGGCGGTGGCGTAGGTTTGCCGTGGAATCTGGATTGCCTAGGGATTGTTCACGATCCCTCTCCGGTATCCGGAGTAGCTTGGGTGTCTTTTTGGGCGACGGGTGTATTCTGGGAAGGATCCACCTTTTCGGATTTCCGGGGGGTGGTGGCTGAAGGAGGTATGCTTTGTGTCGGAATATCCGGCCGCCTCTCTTTTGTCACCGAGGGTAGTCGGCAGATGTGAGGTTTGCTATCCCGGATTGCTGGTTTACTGGCATGAAAGGGTAGGGTATGGCACGGGTCCATGCTGCATCTGCGCTACTATAGCGGTGTCGGTCCTCTTAGGGGCGCGGAGGGAGATTGTCCGGCCGTTTTCATTCCTCCTGGGAACTATTCCCTCCCGTCCCCCTCTTTATTTTCTTTTTTTTGTTTTTTATATTCTTTTCTTTCTTTTTTTTTCTTTTAAAAACAAAAAGCAAAGGAGTAACCTAACCAGCAGCCCTAGTCCATGAAACCAATACCACGGGCCCCTTCTTGAATACCGCACCCATTCTGACCCTGCCTTGTGTTTTGGGACCCACTCTCGGACACTCCTGATGCCTGTACCTCTTGGTCAGTTGCTGTTTCCTCACCGATTCAGGTACCGGGGGCTTCGCACTGACTCGCCTTCGATTTGTCTGACTCGCTCTCCTTTACTATTGCTCGGCTTCTCCCTCTACGGTTCGGCAATTTTCGATCGCCCAACCCATTTCATGCGGACCAACTCCGGTCCTACTCCTAAACCGCCAACGTCAATCTCCTGAGATGCTCCGTCGTTACTTCCCTTTACTCGGAAACGGACCGACACGGTCAAGCACTCAATTTTCCACGCTCGTTCGGACCACACAATGGACTAAAATTCTTTACTTTAGACCACTTCTTTCTTTGCCTACCTTTCTGGACATAGTATTGCCAAAGCGCTCCTGCGTTAGTGTTGGCAGAGATATTTCATTTCCGCTCTCAAGAGCGGTACGCGCATCGTCACTGTTTCCAGATTGCTACCCAAGCTCATGATTCTTTCTCTCACTTTCGAATATCGATACTACTCCTATCACTATTGAAAAACATCTTTCTCTCAATTCTTGTATGTAGTGGTACTGTCATTCTGCCCATACCATAGTCCAACAGAATTTCCAGTCTGTGGCAATGGACATTTTGAAACAGCTGGAGAATCATGGATCTCCCAATCCTCAAAGTAGACACTTATGTCCTTTACTTGCCGGGGGCGGAGACGATACCTTGCATGTGGCTCGTTTAAACTTTTGACAGCGAGAACTCACCGTCCTCTGTATATGTCGCGGGGACAAATCGGTTGTTACAAGTTCGAAAGGTGATACTACACCGCAACAATGTAGAAATGCTGGCGTTTTGGTCACCCAGCGAAATATTGGCAGGATCTATGGCGAATGCCCAGTCTGAGGTACGACGACCTTCTAATACATCTTGCAGTCACCTCCATCTAGCCTTAATTGTTAAATGAAGCCTCACCCTCGTTTACTCCCGGCGTTTGCCAGGTATACCTTAAAATGAACGTGAAATCCGTTGCCTCAAAGAGGCAGAAGGTCTCCCTTATGCTATGGCAAGTTACTCCATCTCGCCCTCCAAAGCGGAGGACTACCCCGTGTTTCTTTTTCTCGTGTTTCCAAACGTCCCCCCACTTCTGGGGTCTCCCATCTCTGCAGCTCCTGCTGTTGTTACCCCTCCATAGCCATACGGCATCTAATCCTTTTGACTGTCCTTGGCTCTGATGTCCCTGACTAGAATCAGTCTGTTTCTCACATCTCGCGTCTTCCTCACAAGGCCCCAGTATCGACCAGACCTCGTTCGGACACCTAATACCAATCGCCCCTCTACTCAGAAGTCCAAAAAAATCCACATTGCTCAAATCTTCTTTGCCCCTTCCTTCCCTTCTCCACCTCCACCACTTTTACCTTTCCAGGCTCTGATACTAGTTCTTACCCTCTCTCTGGCTCTATTGCAAGTTGTGGAGATTCACCCTCCTCCTCGTACATATGGCCTTCCACCCCCGTCCCTCCCAAGTTTCTCCTCGGCTGTTCACCTCCCAGGTTTCTGGCCTCTTCTGGTCCCCCCCACACTTCATCTAGTCCTTACACTTTTCCCTCCCCTCTACTTTTGGTTGCAGTCCATTACTGGTCCCAATCTTACTCACCCCTCCCCTCCTATCTCCTATATGGGTCTCCCATACATCTTTGAATTCAGAAACAATTGAAGCCATTTCAGAATATATTGCAGGAGACTCAACCTTCAGTGGACACTGATTCACTTCCTGTTCCTTCTCTTCCCTCTCTCCATCTTCACAACCCCATTCTTCGCGACGCCTCTGTTCCTTCGGCTACTTTTTTGAACATCTTCCAATGCCACCACACGTTGACTTTTTCTACACCCTCTAGTCCGTAGGTGCCTTTACCTACAGATTCCTGATATTTTCTTCATCGGCCCAATCATGGCTATTTACCAGTGGAATATCTGCGGCCCAGGGGTAATCGGGGGAGCTTCAGATGTTGCTTTTTCCAGGTTTTCCCCTGTTGGTGCTTGCTTACAAGAACCAAAATTACATCGGCTGTTTTCCAACCTTTCTCAGGCTTAATTTTAATTGTATTTTCGGAATCCTTTCTCAGATGGGACCTTTATGAAGTGCCCTTCTTCTACGCATGATATTTCGTATGTCAAAACTTTTTGTCCATACATCGCTGCATTACACTGCAGCCCGTTCACTGAATAAGTGGTTTAACAATATGTTCTTTATATCTTCTCCTCTCGAGCATTTCTATCCAGACTTTGCCTTTCTTGTTTCATCCTTACCACCACCACTTCTGTTACCTTGGTGATTTTTAATGCCCACATTTCCTTCTGGGGGGGGTCTCATTGTGACTCACGTGGCATTCAGTTGGAGGCTTTTCTTGCCTCTCACCCCCTTCCATGTTTTAAATACGGTATTACTCCCAACCCATTTTGATCCTCTACTATATCTCTCTTGCATCGATCTATCAGTCTGCTCTTTCCTCCACTGCACTAGACTTCACCTGGTCTGTTTACCAGACTTACATGTCAGCGTAATCATTTTCCGACATCTTACTTCTCCTTCCTATTCCCCCCTTTCCGTAAGCCTCGCTGGCCGTTTGATCGGGCAAATTGGGATCTTTATCACATCCTCACTGCTTTTAGTGAGGTTTCCTTCTTCATCCTCCATTGAATGGCTCCTACACATCTTCTCATACATCAGTTTAACCCCCAGCTTCTCATTCTATACCCCAAAAACCTCAGGGCAGGCATTCTCAGAACGTGCGTGCCTTGGTGGTCTCCTGCTTCGTGCTCGTGCAGTAACGTTTGAAACGGCTGCATGGGGCACCACGGTACGGTACATATAGAACCGCTGGAGAGGACTTGTTGATTTTAAGGCGAAGCGGCGATCGCTCGCCGTGTATCCGTGAGATGAGAAGCTAACGCACTTGTTGGCGAGACTATGTTTTCCACATCACCTCTACTTCTTCTATGGAGTGCAGTGTGGAAAAAAGTGAGGAAATGAGTGGTAAATAACCTCCTGACCGGCTCATGTTCTTTAGGGTCACTGGTGTTGATATTAGCAAACCCTCTCGACGTTTGCCATTGAACTTGGCACACATCTGGTCGTATTTCCCGAGGGCTCCCATCTTGCCCTCGTTTCTTTCCACAAAAGTCTGCCAGAGAGGTTAGTACCCTTGGACTTTTCTTCTCTCAGAGAAGAAGATATAATGTGCCTTTTACACTTCAAGAAGGGGAGGCAACGCTCTCAGCTTGCCGATCATCGGCAGCTGGGCCTGACGAATTCATATTCGTATGTTAAACCATTTACTTTCGGTCAGCCCTTGTAGTCCTCTTACACCTCTTAAATTTTATTTGGGCACAAGGAGTTCTTCCCCAGCTGTGGAAATCTGCCATTTTTTCTCCCTTTCCACAAACCGGTACTACAGGACTTTGATGCCTCCCACTATCGCCCCATCGCTCTTCCCTAGTGCAGTTTGCAAAGTGATGAACGCCTCGTAAATCGACGTTTAATGTGGTATTTAGAGACTCGCAACGTCTCCTCCGCTAGCCAATATGGCTTTCGTAAGGTCGTTCTACCCATAGACCCCTTATTTACGCTTGGATACGAAATGTTCGAAATCCCTTTGCAAATAACCCACTCATTAATTGCCATATTTTTTGACCTTGAGAAGGCATATGACACAACTTGGAGGTATAATATTTTGGCCCAGCCCATTCCTTAGGCCTCCGAGGCAATCTACCTTTCCTTCCTTAAGAATTTTTTAACTGACAGCATTTCCGTGTTCGAGTCAATAATGTTCTTTTCCCCGGACTTGTCCAAGCTGAAGGTGTCCCTCAGGGATGTGTTCTAAGCACAACACTTTTTCTCCTTGCTATAAAATGATTTGGCCTCTGTTCTTCCACCCAAATTTGGTCACCCTCAACGTTGATGACTTGCTATTGCTTGTGCAGGCGCTGACTGTCACCTTATTGCAGTTCTCTCCAGCATCCCTTTCCGACCGTGTTTCCACTTGGCCACCACGCAGGGTTTAATTTTCAAGTACCTAACTCGCCAAATTACTTTCACTAGACGCTTTATCTCCGATCATCCTTTGTATCTCTAGGGCTCCCGTATCCCCAAAACGTGATAGTCAGGTTTCTAGGCCTTCTCTTTGACCGTCGGTTATCCTGGAAACCTCACATTACCTCTCTGAAGGCAACTTGTCACAGCCGGCTAAACCTTCTTAAAACCCTTGCTCATCTTTCCCTGGGGAGCTGATCGTCGAACCTGCTTCGCCTACATTCAGCCCTCGTTTCATCGAAACTCGATTTGGTGACCAGATTTATTCCGCGCCTTTTCCTGCTACTCTCTCAGCCTTAACTCTATTCATCACCAAGGTTAAGTTTGTGCCTTGGTGCTTTTCGCTCTTCCCCCCTGTTGAGAGCCTCGATACAGAAGCAAATGTTCCATCCTTGTCTGATCGCCGTGAGGGCCATTGCCTTCGCTACTATGTACGCTCTCACGATCTAACACAATCCTTCCTTTTATAGAATGGTCACCGATATAGTAGACGTTTTTTTATTCGTTCACCGCCCCTGTTTGTTTCGACCCTTTTCTCTTCGCCTACTTTCACCTCTTGTCTTCCCTTCAGTTACCACCTTATATGTTATGTAGCATCTCACTTTTCCCTACCCCCCTGGGAAGTTCCAGCTGTTGGGGTCTGTTCTTTCTCACCCCTTGCTCGAAAGCTCAACTGCCTACGGTGGCTTCCCGCTCTTTTTTCTTGATAAACTTCCACTCCATTCTCATGCCACGCTGTGTACACAGATGGCTCTAAGTCTTCAGACGCGTCGGATTCGCAGCAGTGTTTCCGGACAGCGTCGTGCGGGGCATTTACTATTTTCAGCTAGCTTTTTTACTGCTGAACTGTATGCCATTCTTGCAGCACATTATTCGTATATGCATCTACGCCTGTGTCATCATTTGTAGTCTCAGACTCCTATGCTCTACGGGTATACGAAAATTTGATACATCTCATCCCCTAATTCCCCGTATCCAACTTTGGCTACGCCGTATCTCTACCAAACATAAAGATATTGTTTTTTGTTGGTCCCCCGGTCATGTCGACGTACAGGGCAATGAAAAAGGCAGACACTGCTGCGCGGTCAGCAGTACATGACCTACCAATTTCCTATCGAGGTGTTCCATTTCTGGGGCTATTTTGCTGCAATAGCTACCCACCTTCGCACCCGTTGGCAACAACGTTGGGTTTCAACTCTGCTCGGTAAAAAACTTCATTCTATTAAACCAGCTGGGTTACGGGCCGTCTTCTTGTCATTTTTTCCAATTTTGGGGAGCCCAAACTCCTCTCCCCCTTTTCGCATTGGCCACACTCGTCTTACTCAGGGGTATCTCTGGGGGAAACCCTTTTTCCTCCTGACAGTGCCCAATTTCCCAGTATCGATTACCCCACTTTCTTTTTAGACTGCCCCCCTCTATCAACGCCCCGGGAGAATTTACCTCCAACTCGTCTTCTTTCCCTACTACCCCTTTTTCCCTTTCCCTTTCTTGCTGATGGACCCCCCTTTTAAAATCCTGACCCCCTCTCTTTGCCCTTCCCTTGACAACAAATGTTTTAAACCTTCCCACAAATCTGTGATACTTTTCGCACCCCCCCTCAGCCCTTTCTAGTTCATTCCCCTTGCTGCCCTTTACCCTTTCACCCACCACTACCCCCTGTTTTTTCCGGGAACCTTACTCACCATCCCCTTTTTTACCACCTTTGCCCCCCTTTCCCTTCCTGCCTGAAAGCGCTTTTTTTTAAATCCTTTGGCTTAGCGCTTTTTTTTTGATTAAAAAAATAATTTTTTCCTGCAGCTGTTAAATATGCCCATAAAGTTTGGCCACCTTTTGATAAAGAACGCAGTTTGGGAAAAAATTTTTTTTGGCCCGCGGGTGAAACTTTTGAACTAATATGGGCGGAAAAGGGGGCTATAGAAAAAAAACCCTTCTCTAAAAACCGATGTGAGGGGGGAAATGGGAAAGGAAAACTGAGGAAATCCAAATTTGGGAAGGGTTCTTTTAAAAAATTTTTAAAAAGGGTTTAGAGGCCCCGGCACTCCATTTTGATAGCATCTTAGATGAATTCACTCCCAAAGTTACAAAAAGTTTTTTTTTACGGAGGATGTGACGCTTCTTTTCTCCCTTTTCCTTTTCTTTGGCAAACCGTCGTTTTCTTTGACCCCCTGGGGGAAAAAAAATTAAAATTTTAAGTGAAAAATAAAAACCGTGAAAACAGCAAACCCCCTACAAACAGGAAACTATTGGAGCAGCGATTCACTCATGCTTTTGGCCCCTGCCAAAAAGGGCCCGCCCACCCAAAATGTGTCCCAAGACCCCCGAGAGGTTATGAAAGATTTTGGACTTTGCCCGCTCTTTTTCAGAAAATTTCCACAGAAAGGGAAAAAAGCGAAAATCCCACAGGAGGGGGCCTAAAAGGAGCTTTGTCGCTCAAAAAGTACAGAACAGCAAAGTTTGTTTTTAATCCACCTCCTCCCCAACGACACAAATTTTCTAACATGGGTGAGGGTACTCACGGGTGCAGGGAGGACCCCACAACGCCCCCGATTTTTTGGACTTCCCATTTTTGTATTGTCGACTTATCCATAAAAAATTTTAAATTTTTTTGGCCCTGTGCCAAAACTTTCATACTTCAAAGGCTGCTTCATCCCACAATTCCAAGCAACACGATACATGACCAGAGAGGTGCAAGGGAAAGAAATTGCAACAAAATTTCAAAAAGAAAAAATGAAAGTTTAAATAAATAGCCAAATTTTTGAAATACCTGATCTCTCTTCTGTATTCAAAATTTAAAGAGGGAAAGTTAAAACCCCCGTGTCTTTTCCGTATGCAAGAACTTTAATCTTCCATGAAAATTTTTCTAATTTCTCATGTTTGCCTTTCTCATTTATCTGTTTAAACTTTTTGTAACATATTTTTAAGCCATTTAGGTTTTTTTAAAAATTTTTGCTTAGAAATTTTAAATTTTTAATTTTTATAAAACTGGCATTTTAGATAAAACTAATTTCCTGAAAAATTTTAAAAGTTTTTGGGAAAAAGGAAAATTTGTTTTGAAAACATAGCAGATAATTCCAGGGGCACTGCCTTTTAAAGGGGGGCCCCTTGGCGTGGAGAAGGGGCCTTTTGGGTTTCTGAGATTAGCCCAAAGGGCTTTTTCCTCGCCCCCGGAACCTAATTACCCCCCAACCCTCCCCTCCCCTTTTCCCACTCCCCCCCATCCCCCCCTTTTTCCCCTTTCCCCCTCCTCCCCACTCCACCCCCCCTTTTCCCCTTTCCTTTTTTTGTCCTTGGGGGATTTTTCTCCCAGGGGGCCCCGCTATTTCCCGGGGAAAGGAGAAAGGGACCCCGGGGTCCATCCCTTTTCCCGTTGAGGTTTCTTTGGGGGCGTATTTTCCCGGGTGGAATCGGGATTGCCTGGGGATGCCCCCACCCTCCCCGGGTATCCCGGATTAGCTTTGGGTGTCTTTTGGCGACGGGGGGTAGCTCGGGAAGCCCCCTTTTTGGGTTTTCCGGGGGGTGGTGGCTGAAGGGGGTTTATGTTTTTTGTGGGGGGATACCCCCCCCGGGCCCTCTTTTTTTGCCCCCGGGGAGGTAGCCGGCAGATGGGGGTTTGCTACCCCAGAGCTTTTTACGGGCATGAAGGGTGGGGTATGGCCGGGTTCCAGGGCTGAAATCGCCCCTACTAGGGGTTGCAGTCCTTTTTGGGGCCGCGGGGAGTTTTCGGGCCCTTTTTCATCCCCCTAGGAACTACCCCCCCCGGTCCCCCCTTTTTTTTTTCTTTTTTTTTTTAATTTTCTTTTTTTCTTTTTCTTTAAAAAAACCCAAAAAGAAAGAATTTAAACCAAACCCAAATGGAAGCCCTAGTCCATGAACCGGGTACCCCCCGGGCCCCTTCTTGTACCGAAACCCCGTTCTGCCCCCGGGCCTCGTTTTGGGACCACTTTTTCAGAAATTCCCCCAAAATCCTCTGTCCCTTTTGCCGGGGCTGTTTCCTCCCCACCCGCTTCGGGTACTGAGGCCTCGATTTGACTCCTTCGATTTATCAAACCTCGCTCTCCTCTGACTATGTTTCCCCCCTCCCTCAAACCGGTGCGGCAAATTTTAAAATCGCCGACCCGTTCCACGTCGGACCAACTCTGGTCCCACCCCCTAAACGTCAACGACAATTACCTGCTATGAAAACTTCTCCCCCTTTAAACCCCCTCGTTCTTCTCAAAACATCGACCCTTCCTTCACTACCTTTCCACGCTCATTTTCAGACTTTTACAGGGGACAAAACTTCACTTTACACCAATTTCCCCTCTACTGCCTATTTTTTCTGACCATAGTAAGGGCCAAGGCATCCTACCCATGTTGGTAAAGATTTTTCCCTTTTCATCCCTTTTAAAGCGGAAACGCCATCATTCCCGGGAACAGAATGCTCCCCCGGGCTCGTGAGCTCTCTCGCCCTTCCCATAAAGTTTACGTTCCTGCCCACCCTTGAAAAACATCTTTCCCCCTAAAATTTTTGGGTAGTTTTTACCGTTTTATTTCCCCCAATCCCCAAGTTCAAAAAAAATTTCCCCGGGACATGTGGCACCGACATTCTAGAACAGTTTGGAACCCCAAAAGATCTCCCCAATCCTCAAGGAAGACACTTAGTTTTTCCTGCCCGGGGCGGTTGACGATACCCCTAGAAATTTTGGCTCTTTTAACTTTTGACACCCCGAGAACCCCATCCCCGTTTAAATAGCAGACATCGTACAAGTTCAAAGGGTTACCCCCTAAAACCACAACAGTGTAAAAATTTGGCTGGGGGGAATTTGGCCATCCAGCGAAATATTGCAGATCTATCCCCAAAAATGCCCAGTCTGGGGGCCCGATAACCTTTTCTAATACGTCTTGAAAACGCCCGCCTTGCCTTAACTGTCATGAGGCTCCCCCTTTTGTACTCTCGGGCCCTTGTCAGTCTATTTAAAAAAAAGCGGGAAATCCGGGGTTCCTCAAAGAGACAGAAGGTCCCCCTTTTTGCCAAGGCATTTCCAAACTCCCCCCTCCCGGAGACCCCACGTGTTTTTTATTTCCCCTGTTTCAAAAAGTCCCCCCAAATTTTTTCCCAACTTCTACAAACCCCCCTCTGTGGGTTTCCTCTTCCCCTTAATCACTCCTGTATCTAATCCTTTTTCCCGTCCACCGGGGTCAGACGCCCCCACCTTTTAACGCCCCCCAGTCTAATCCCGGGTTCTTCGAGTTCTCTCCTTTAAAAACCTCAGTATCCCACGAGACCTCGTACGACACCTTTTTCCCAAACGTCCCCCTACTTCCCCAAAAAACAAAAAAAATCCCCAAAAACCTCCTACCCCTCTTTCCCCCTCCCCATTTTTTCCCTCCGCTCCCCTTTTCCCGTCCCAATTCTTCCCCCTCTCACTGGCTCATTTACAAGTGCAGAGGTTCAAAACCCCCCCCGTAATTTTACCCCTTCCCCCCCCTGTTTTCCCTCCCCCAAATTTCTCCCTTCTGGCCACCTCCCCGGTTCCCGCTCTTTTGTCCCCTGCCCCCACTTCTCCCTTTTCCCCCCCCCCCTTTTTGGGGCCCCCCCCCAAAATTGGTACATCCAATACAGTTCCAATCTTTTAAATCATCCCCCCCTTTTTATTCCCAAAAATTGTCTCCCCCTACGACATCCCCTGAATTCCGGGAAAAACTTTAAGCAATCTCTGAAAATTTTGCAAGACCAAACCCAATGGACCCCTGATCCACCTTTCCCCTCTTTTCCTTTTCCCTCTGCCCATCCGCCAACCCCTTTTTTTTCCACGCAAACCCTTCCCTTTGCGCTTGAAAAATTTTTCCAAATGCCCCGGGAGTGGACTTTTCTAAAAACCCCCTAGTTCCCCTAGGGAACCCCTTACCTGCGGAATTTTAAATATCCTTAACATTGCCAAAACATGGGCCCTTTTTAAGGGAAAAATACGGGCCCCCAGGGTAATCCCGGGGGAGCTTCAGATGTTTCTCTCCCATTTGCCCCCTTTTGGGGTTTGCTTACAGGAACCCAAAAAAAAAACTCTGCGTTATTTCTCCCCCTCTCAGGCTATAATTTATTTTTATTCTTCAGATCCTTTTCCTGATGGGGCCTTTTTAAGAAAGTGCCCTTTTTTCCCCCGCACTGAATTTCCCTCCCCTCAGCATTGTTCATACTTCGCTGCATTACACAGGGAGCCCGAATCCACTTACAAGGTGGTATACGCTCTGTTTTTTTTTTAAAACTCTTTTCCATCTCGGGCATTATCTATTCCGGATTTTTCCTTCCCCTTTTTCGGTCAATTTTCCCCCCACCGATTCTGAAATTGGTGATTTTTTAAACCCACCCTTTTTCCCCTGGGGAGGGGCTCCCCTGTGGGTTCCCGTGGGAATTTAGTTTTGAGGCTTTTCCCTTGGGCCCCCCAACCCCCCCCCCCCCCCCCCATTTTTTTTAAAAACAGGAAATCCACCCCATTTTGAACCTCGGACTCAAATCTCTCCGCATCGACTCTCATTTGTTCTTCCCTCCCCGCATTAGGGCTTTACTTTGGTCGTTCCCCCCCGGACTTAAAATGACATGGGTCATTTCCCAATTTTATTCTTAAATTTTCCCCCCCATATTCGCCCCCCTTTTTCGCACCCCACCGGGAATTTAACGGGGCCAAAAATTTGGGAAACCTTTTCCCACCCCGACTGTTTTTTTAAAAAGGTTCCTTCTTTGTCCTCCAACGATTAGGGTTTTAAAAACCTCTTCTTTGTCCTCCGTTTTTTCACCGCAGCTTTCCCTTCTATACCCCAAACTTTTGGGGAGGCAAATTTTCAGAAATTGGGGTGCCTTGGGGGTCTCCTGCTTTTGCTCGGGGCAGTACCCTTTTGAAAACGCGCTGCATGGGGGAGGGCCGGTTTTAAAAAAAAAAGGAAAAAAAACCCCAGAGCGACCCTTGGGTTTTTAAAAAGAAGCCCTGCGATCGTCGCCGTGTCCCTCCTGACGCTTTAAAAAACACTTGCTGGCGAGAAATTTTCTCCCACCATCACCTCTGGGTTTCCTCTATTAGTTTCAGTCTGGAAAAAAAAACCAAAACTGAGTGGTAAAAAATTCTCCTGACCCCCCCCCCCTTTTTTTGCGGGTTTTCCGGGTTTATAAAGCAAACCCACTAAATGTTTCCCTAAATTGGCCCAATTTATCCCGGCCCTAAAATTTTCAGGGAAAATCCATCCCAAGCCCCCATTTCCCTTTTTCCCCCAAAGTCTGCCAGAGAGTTAGCACCCTTGGGGCTTTTTCTTCTCTCAGAGAAGAACAGTATTTAAAGTCCTTTTTACACTTCAAGAACTGGAGGCAACACTCTCAGCTTGTTTGATCAACGGCAGCTGGGCCCGACACATTCATAACCCAAAGCAAAAACATTTACCCCAGTCAGCCCTTGCAGTCCTATTAAAGGCCCTTTTCAATCTTTTTTTGGTCCAAAGGTTCCTTTCCCCAGCCGGAAAAACCGCCATTTGTTCCCCTTTCCGCAAAACACAGGGCAACCCACCCGGGGCATTAAACCTCCCACTATCGTTCCCCCTTGCTCTTACCAGTGCCCGTTTGCAAAATTTAAAGGAACCTCCCAGTAAATAACTTTTTGTGTGGGGGATTTTTGAGACAAAACAACAGTTTTTCTCCACTCGCAATAGGGCTTTCGAAAAGGGACGTTTTACCATAGACCCCCTTACGGGGGCGGATACGGGATGTTCGTAATGCCTTTTTCAATAACCACCAGGGATTGCCATATTTTTTTTACCTTGAAAGGCCAAATTTTTTCCCCAACTTTGGGGGTATAATAATTTTAGCCCAAGCCCACTCCTTAAAGGGTTTTGAGGCAATTTTACCCTCCTTCCTTAAGAAATTTTTAACTGACAAAGGGATTTTCCCTGTTTTGGTTTTAAAAATTGCTCTCCCCGACCTTTTCCCCAAGCTGAAGGTGTCCCCCGGGGTGTGTTTTTGAAACACAAAAAAAATTTTTTCTCCTTGCAAAAAAAATGATTTAGCCCATCCCACTAATATTTTGGCATTTACTCCTTTTTGATGGGCTTTTTGCAAAAGCCTGTTCAGGGGCGACCCGTCAAACCTCCTTACAGTTTCCCTCCCCCCACATGCAGTCGCCGTGTTTTTCCCAAATTTGGGGCCCCCACACATTTTTTTTAAATTTCCACACTAAAACCCACCAAATCACTTTTACAAAACGCTCTGTCCCTCTCTGATCACCCCTTTTTACCTCAAAGGCCCCACGAAACCCCGAACGTGAAAACAGTCAAGGTTTTTTGGGGCCCCCCCCCTTTTATCGTAGGTTTTTCCTGGGGAAAACCCCACATTACCGCTCTGAAGGGAACTTGTCCCCCGCCGGGTGAACCTTCTTTAAAACCCCTTTCTCCTCTTCCCTGGGGGGGTATTGTCGAACCCTCCCCTTTAACCCAAAATTCCACCCTTATTTTATCGAAAATTGATTAAAGGTTTACCAGATTCCAAATTTAGGGCACTCCCAAACCCCTCTAGCCCTTTAACCCCCCCTTCAACACCAAGGATTACGTTTAATTTCCTTTTGGGCTTTTCGTCTTCCCCCCCGTCGAAAACCTCTAAAGCAGAAGCGAACGTTCCATCCTTATCCGATCGGGCCCGGGTGCCCATTGCCTGCGCTAAATGTACGCTCTCATGATCTCCGCAATCCTTCCTTTAAAAGAAAGGTCACTGGGTATTTTGTAGACCAAATTTTTTATTTGTTCCCCCCCCTCTTACTTTCCCCCCTTCTCTCTTTGCCTTCATTCGCTCTTGTTTCTCTTTAAATACCCCCCTTTCTATTACATGTAGCATCTCACTTTTTCCCACCCCCTGGGAAGTTTCCCGCGTTCGATCTGTTTTTTTTTCCCTCCCTTGCCGAAAGGGCCCCCCTGTCTACGGTCCCCCTTCCCCCCCGCTCTCTTTTTTTTGACCACTTTCCAAATCCATTCTCAGGGCCCTTGCTGTGAAACAGATGGCTCTAAGGGCCTTTTTTGACGGCTAGGATTCCAGCAGTGTTTTTCCCGGGCAGCGTCGTTCAAGGGCCTTTTTCTAATTCACTAGTATTTTTTCTGATGAATTATATGCCATCCTTAAAAGCCTTATCCGTATTGCATCTAGCCCGTGGCATCATTTTTGGTTTTTCTCAACTTCCCCTTTGTGCTTTAAAACCCGGGATAAAAAAAAAATTTGATACACCCCCACCCCTTTGTCCCCCCTAAAAAAACTTTGGCTACGCCCCGGGATCTTTACTAAGCATAAAAATTTTTGTTTTTTTTGGTCCCTGGTCATGTTGACGTACAGGGGGAATGAACAGGGGAGACACGGGTGCGCGGCAGCAAACAGAAACCCACCCGTTTCTTATAGAGGTATTCCATGTACGGGCTATTTTGCTGTAATATCTTTCCCCCCTTCAAAACCCGTTGGGGAACAACGTTTGGGCTACTAAGCTCGGCAACAAACCTTTAGTCTAATTTAAAACCCAGTATAAAGGTTTTACTGGCCCCCTTCTTAAACACCAGTGTCGAGGGGGGGAGACACTCTCTCCCGGGCTTCGCATTTTGGGCCCAAAATCGTCCTTTCTCATGGATATCTCATGGAGAGGGGACTTTTCTCCCTCTGTGGGGAATTTCCAAACTCCCCTTAAACATCAGCCCCCATTCTGTTGGACGCCCACTTTTTAAAACGGGGCACGCAAATTTACCTCGTCCCTCGCTTTGCCCCCCTGGGTCTCTCTTTACATTCCCCTTTTCGCTGTGGACCCAAACCCTTTTTCCCCCACTCTCTATTGACTTTTTGAACAACGACTGACTTACTTCACAAATTCCGATAATTTTAGCCCTTTTTACTTTTATCTCGCACCCTCACCCCCGTACTATCCCCTGCCCCGCTGTTTTCTGTAACCTGCGATCATTTCCCCCCTTTCCCCTTCCCCGCCAAACCCCAAATTTCCCCTTTCTTCCTTCCCCACCCCCGCACGCTGTTAAAAAGCCCTTTTTGCTTAGCGCTTCTTTTTTTAATTTTAATAATAATAATAATTTCCCGAGCACTGTGCTTCTCTGGGTTTTAGATTTTTTTTTTATATTTGTTTGTATTTGGTTTTTTTGGTTTTTAAAAAAAGCTTTAAAAATTTTTTATGCCCCTGCCCCTAAGTGCAAAAAATCTAACTAACATTTAAATTTAAAAAGTCCTTCAGTAGGATTTTTTACTGTGTTTACATTCCCCCTTCAAGGGGGGGGTCCTTGGCGTGGTGAAGAGGCTCTTGGGTCTGAGGGAAATTTAAACCCTTTGGGCTCCTTCCCCCAGACCGAAACCTAATTACCCCCCAATCCCCCCTTCCCTATCCCCATCCCCCCTTTTCTTTTTCCTTTGCTCCTAATCCCCACCCCTCCCTTTTGCCCTTCCTCTTTTTGGCTTTTGGTATTTTTCGCACAGGCACACTAGTTCATAGGTAGGGGGAAGGGTACTGGGGTCCATGCCCACTCCGTTGAGGTTCTTGGCGGTGGCGTAGTTTGCAGTGGGATCTGGATCGCCTGGGAATGTCCCGATCCCTCTCCGGTATCCCGGAGGGTGGCTTTGGGTGTCTTTCGGGCGATGGGCGTTTCTCTGGAAGCCACCTTTCTGATTCCGGGGGTGGTGGCCATAGGAGGTATGCTTTGTGGCGGATATCCAGCCGCCCTCTTTTGTCCACCGAGGTAGCTCGGCAGATGTGAGGTTGCTATCCCGGATTGCTGGTTTACTGGCATGAAGGGTAGGGTATGGCACGGGTTCCATGTTGCATCTGCGCTACTAGCGGTGCTGAGTTCCTCTTGGGCGCGGAGGGAGATTTCTGGCCCTTTTATCCCTCCTAGGAACTATCCCTCCCCGGTCACCCCTTTTTTCTTTTTTTTCTTTTTTTTTTCTTAAAAACGAAAAGAAAGAAGTAACCTAACCATAGAGTCCCAAATCCATGACCCCGCTACCCCCGGGCCCCTTATTGTTACCGCACCCTGTTCCGACCTTGCCTCGCCTTTTGGCCACTCTTTGGACACTCCTAAGGCCCCTGTACCTCTTGCTGGTGCTGTTTCCTCACCCGCTTCAGGTACTGGGGCTTCCACTGACTCCTTCGATTTGTCTGACCTCCGCTTTCCTTTGACTATGCTTCTGGCCTCTCCCTCTATGGTGCGACGATTTCGGACCACACAATGGACTAAATTCTTTATGACCGACTTCTTCTTCTGCCTATCTTTCTGACCATAGTATTGGCAAAACGCTCCTATGCCACGTTGGTAGAAATATTTCCTTTCATGCTCTTGAGAGTGGTACGTGCATCATCACAGCCCAGAATTCTACCCAAACTCATGATCTTTCTGTTCTTTTACATATCAATACTATTCCTATCACTATCGAAAAACATCATTCCCTCAAGTCTTGTAGTGGTACTGTTATTCTGCCCCATACCATAGTCCAACAGAATTTCCAGACATGTGGCAATGACATTCTCGAACAGCTGGAACTCCAAGATCTCCAAATTCTCAAGGTAGACACTTATGTTCTTCCCGCCTGTGGGAGAAGACGATACCCTTGCAATGTGGCTTGTTTAACTTTTGACAGCTATGGACTCCCATCCTCTGTTACCAGGACATCGGTTACAAGTTCGGAAGGTGATCCCTACACCGCAACAATGTAGGAATTGCTGGCGATTTGGCCACCCAGCAAAATATTGCAGATCTATAGCCGAATGCCCAATCTGTGGTGCCGATGACCTTTCTAATACATCTTGCAGTCGTCCTCCCTCTTGCCTTAATTGTCATGAGGCTCACCCTTCGTACTCTCGCCGTTGCCAGGTCTACTTAAATGAGCGGGAAATTCGTTGCCTCAGAGGCAGGTCTCCCTTATGCTATGGCAGTTTCTCATCTCCGCCTCCAAGGGAGACTACCCCGTGTTTCTTATTCTCATGTTTCAAAACTTTCCCCCACTTCTGGGGTCTCATCTTCTGCAGCCTCCTCCCATAATCACTCCTGTATCCAATTCCTTTGCTGTCCTGGGCTCAGACGTCCCTGCTTCAACATCTCAGTCTGTCCTCACTTCGTGTTCTCCCTCACAAACCCCGGTATCGACAAGACCTCGTACGACGACACCTCCCAATCGTCCCTCTACTTCTGAGAGGTCCAACAAATCTCCTTTAACCCCTCCTTCCCTTCATCCACCTCCACATTTTACCTTCCCAGTCTCTGTACCTAGGTCTTCCCATTTCACTGGCTCCTCGTACTGTGCTTTCCTCCCCTGTCCCCTCCCAAGTTTCTTCCTCATCAGCCACCTCCCGGGTTTCTGCCTCTTCTGTCCCCCCCACACTTCTCCAGTTTCCTCCACCCTTTCGCCAACCCCCTACCTTGGCACAGTCCATTACAGCTCCGGTCTTTACTCAAACTACTACTACTTCCATCTCAAATATTGTCTCCCATACGACGTCTCTGAACTCCGAAACACTTGAAGCAATCTCTGAATATATTGCAGAGACCAAACCATCAATGGACACCGATCCACCCTCTGTTCCTTCTTTCTTCTTCTCCATCTGTGCAACTCCTTTCTTCACATCGCACCGTTCCTTCGCTACTTGAACGTTTTCCCTTGCCACCGCATGTTGACTTTTCTAACCCTTCTAGTCCGTAAGTACCCTTACCTGTGGATTTCAGGTATTTTTATCGTTGCCAATTATGGCCTATTTACAGTGGAATATTCGCGGAATCAGGGGTAATCGGGGTGAGCTTCAGATGTTGCTCTCCCAGTTTTCCCCTGTTGGTGTTTGCTTACCCGGAACCAAAATTACTCTGCCGTTATCTATCCCCTCTCGGGCTATAATTTATTGTATTCTTCAGATCCTTTTCCTATGGGACCTTTAATGAAAGAGCCCTTCTACGCACCGATTCCGTACCATCGCTATTTGTTCGTACTTCGCTGCATTACACAGCAGCCTGTATCCACTTGCATAGGTGGTATACACTCTGTTCTTTGTATATCTCTCCTTCTCGGGCATTATCTATCCTAGATATTGCCTTTCTTCATTACCGCCACCACTTATGTTACTTGGCGATTTTAATGCCCATCATTTCCTCTGGGGGGTCTCACTGTGATTCACGTGGCATTCAGTTAGAGGCTTTTCTTGCTACCCACCCCCTCCATGTTTAAAATACAGGTACTCGCACCCCCCGGACTCGTACTCTCTCTTGCATCGATCTCTGCTTGCTCTTCCTCCGCCGCATTAGACTTCACCTGGTATTTTCTCCTGGATTTACATGACAGCTATCATTTCCCAATCATTCTTACTTCCCCTTCATATTCACCACCTCTTCGTATCCCACGCTGGCAATTTGATCAGGCAAATTGGAACCTTTACTCAAAACTAACTGTTTTTAGTGAGGTTTCTTCTTCGTTCTCCATTGATGAAGCTTTTTACACCTCTTCTCGTCCTCCGTTTTAACCGCAGCTTCTCATTCTACCCAAAACTTCGGGCAGGCATTCTCAGACATGCGTGCCTTGGTGGTCTCCTGCTTGTGCTCGTGCAGTACGTTTGAAATGCGCTGCGTTGGGCAGGTACCGGTACAACAGAACCACGAAGAGACTTCTTGATTTTAAGCAGACACGTGCGATCGCTCGCAGTGTCATCCGTGACACTAAACGCACTTGCTGGCGAGATTGTCTCCATCACCACCTCTGCTTCCTCTAGGAGTGCAGTCTGGAAAAAAGTACGAAAACTGAGTGGTAAATGTTCTCCTGATCCGGTTCCTGTTCTGCGGGTTGCCCGTGTTGATATAGCAAACCCACTAGATGTTGCCAATGAAATTGGCAGTCATCTGGTCTGTATTTCTCAGGGGCTCCATCTATGCTCCTCGTTTCTTTCCTCAAAGTCTGCCAGACAGTTGGCACCCTTGGACTTTTTTTCTCTCAGAGAAGAACGGTATAATATGCCTTTTACATTTCAGGAACTGGAGGCAACACACTCAGCTTGCCGATCATCGGCAGCTGGGCCCGACGACATTCACATTCGTGCGCTACAACATTTACATCAGTCAGCGCTTGCAGTCCAATTACGCCTTTTCAATCTTATTTGGTCACAAGGAGTCCTTCCACAGCTATGGAAATCTGCCATTGTTCTCCCTTTCCGCAAACCGGGTACTACAGAACATGAAGCCTTCCACTATCGTCCCATTGCCCTTACCAGTTTTTTACAAAAAACGCGATTCTAAAAGCTTAGAGATCTCCAGTGAATACTAGAAAGGACTGCCCTTCTAGCATCCAGCCTGTTACTGGGTTTTCGTAACAAATAGTCAGTATCCTTGTCCAATTATCCATTAAATTTCAGTATGGTTCAATAGTGCTTTAGGATTACAACTGGGAGGCTACTAACTAGAGAAATTAAATTTAATAAATTTATTAAGTAGTAAGTTGTCTAGAGTATATTATCAAATTAAATTAAAATTTCAGCAATCAAAATAAAAATCAATCTCTCGAGTTCAATATTATTGTGCTGAAAGCACATCACATTTATAATTCTTAAGTACCGTCAGGTACATTAACATTTAATAAGATATTACAAATATGTACAAGTGTGAGTATGCGTGTAAGTGCTCTTAAGTAATTAGCTATGTCTCAATACTCGAATAAGACTTAAACAAGTGACTGACAAAGTCCTCAAATAAACTAACTTCTTGACCGACTGGCAACCTGAACAGTCTGCTTGAACAACAAAGAATGCTAAGCCCAATAGCAATGCAATATCAAGCGACTGCAACGAATCAGGAAAAAAGGAGATAATATAAAACACTAATGGGGCCATCTGCAGATCCTCCAAAGTTTTCAAACTCCCATAAAACGAAACTTTCGTTTAGCATAGGAAAAACTGGACTGTACAATACC
>NW_026507257.1:0-31156 GCF_026875155.1 Cherax quadricarinatus
GGTTCCCGCCTCCCCTACGTCACTTTCTGGCTATTCCACCCCCTGACTACTCTATGCTGAAAAAATTTCCCTAACACCCCTTTGTTTCATCTGACCTCTTGTGTCTGTGTCCCTTCTCTGGAACATCCTGTCTTTGTCCACCTTGTCGATTCCGCGCAGTATTTTATGCCCGTTATCATGCCTCTCCTGACCCTCCTGTCCTCCATGTCGTCGGGCCCGTTTTTCCGTCAACCTTTCTTCGAGGACAATTCCCGTAGCTCTGGGACTAGTCTTGTTGCAAACCTTTGCACTTTCTCTAATTTCTTGACGTGCTTGACTAGATGTGGATTCCAAACTGGTGCTGCATACTCCAGTATGGGCCGACGTAAATGGTATACAGAGTCTGAACAAATCCTTACTGAGGTATCGGAAGGCTATCCGTAGGTTTGCCAGGCGCCCGTATGCTGCCGCAGTTATCTAATTGATGTGCGCCTCAGGAGATATGCTCGGTGTTATACTTACCCCAGATCTTTTTCCTTGAGTGAGGTTTGCAATTTTTTGGCCATCTAAACTATATTGGGGTCTGCGGTCTTCTTTGCCCTTCCCCGATCTTCATGACTTTGCATTTGGCGGGTTAAACTCAAGGAGCCAGTTGGGGACCAGGCTTGTAGCCTGTCCAGGTCTTTTTGTAGTCCTCCCTGATCCTCATCCGATTTGATTCTTCTCAATTAACTTCACATCATCTGGAAACAAGGACACTTCTGAGTCATCCCTTCCGTCATGTCATTCACATATAAAAAGAACAGCACAGGTCCTAGAACTGACCTCTGTGGACCCCGCTTGTCACGGGCGCCCACTCTGAACCTCGTCACGTACCATGACTCGTGTTGCCTCCCTGTAAGGTATTCTCTGATCCATTGCAGTGCCTTTCCTGTTATGGTGCCTGATCCTCTAGCTTTTGCAGTAACCTCTTGTGAGGAACTGTGTCGAAGGCTTTCTTGCCAGTCCAAAAAAATCAGTCGATCCACCCCCCTCTTTCTTGTCTTACTTCTGTCACCTTGTCAAAAACTCTAGTAGGTTTGTGACACAGGATTTTTCTTCCTGAAACGTTGCTGGTTTCATTATACAGTGTTTTTTCCAGGTGTCCACACTCTCTTTCCCGATGATCTTCTCCATGACCTTGCATACTATACACGTTTAGTGATTCCCGGGTCTGTAGTTTAGTGCCTCATGTCCTGTTCCCTTTTTAAAAATCTGGACTACATTTGCCATCTTCCATACCTCGGGGAGTTGCCCCCGTTTCAAATGATGTGTTGAAGATCTTTGTTAATGGCACACACAATATCTCTGCTCCTCTTTAAGGACCCAGGAGAGATTTCTGTCTGGTCCCACCGCCTTTTGAGGTGTTAAGTTCGCATAGGGACTTCTTTACCTCCTTCTTGGTTTATATGTACCTCATCCAGCACTTGCTGGTGTACCCCCCCCTGTTCTGATTTCCTGGAGTCCTACTGGTTTCCACTGTAAATACTTCTTTAAATCTCGTGTTTAGCTCCTGACATACCCTCGGTCTTTTTCTTGTGAATTCCCCTTCACCCTTCCTCAGTCTGATTACCTGGTCCTTGACTGTTTTCCTCCTGATGTGGCTGTACAACAGCTTCGGGTCAGTCTTAACTTTCAATGCTATGTCATTTTCATATTGTCGCGAGCCTCCCTTCTTATCTGTGCATATTCGTTTCTGGCCTTCGGCTAATCTTTTTAATTTTCCTGATTCTCTGTCTTCGTACCTTTTCCATTCTCTAGTACACCTAGTTAGTTTTTGCCTCCCTACACCTTTGGGTGAACGAAGGACTCGTTCTTTTCTTCCCATTATTTCTGTTTCACTTGGGAACAAACCTTTCCTCTGCCTCCTTGCATTTTGTTGCCACATAGTCCATCATTTCTTGTACTGGTTTTCCTGTCAGTTCCCTCTCCCACTGAATGTCTTGAAGGAAGTTCCCATGCCTGAGTAGTTCCCCCTTTTGTATTTGGTTTTTCCCACCCTATTCCTGCTACTTTTCTCCACTTGGAGCTCAACTATGTAGTCGAAGCACAGAACCACATGATCACTAGCTCCCAGGAGCCTTTCATACATAATATCCTCGATGTCCGAACTACTCAAGGTGAATACAAGGTCCAGTCTTGCTGGTTCATCCTTCCTCTCTCTCTCTGGTACGTCTCTAACATGTTGATGCATAAGGTTTTCCAGTTTCCACATCCATCATCTTGGGCCCTCTCCTTTCTTTGGGCCCCCCATGGGGGTTTCCGGGTTTTTCCCCCAGTCAATCCCCTTTTGGTGATTGAAATAAACCCATAACTAGAAACTTTGCTCCCCCCATAGGGTGCCTCCCCCCTGGCCACCCCCGGTAGGTTTTCCCAAACCTTTGGGCCTGTTGCTCTCATCATATTCCTCTCGGGCCTCCGCATTTCTGTGGGGGGTTGTACATACTGAAATTTATCACCAATTTTTCCCCAACTGGATTGTTCCAAAAGGGTACCCCTTTTTTCGCCCGTGCCATCCACCCTTTCCATTTTCTAAAAAACCCCAGGGTTTTTTAAAAATGGCGGGGAAAACTCCTCCTCCCCCTCTCCCCCCTCTGTCTTTTCCTGGGGAAATTTGAATCCGGAGGGAAAAAGATTAAATTTCTGTTATTATTCTGGGGGATTTTTTTTTTCTGTGAGTGCTATTAGGGCTGGGGTTGTTCCTTGATTTTTCGTGTCATTTCCTCATATTTATTTGTTTTTTTCCCATCTGCAATTGTAAAACCACCCCTTCAACTTCTTTTCAAAGGCTTTTGGTCGGGGAAAGTTGTTTTGGGATTGGGGGGGGGAGCCCTTTAAAAGGGGGGGAAACCTAGGTTGGTTCCCTTGGGGGGGTAGTTTGGTTTAAGGGCATTTGGGTGAGGGCATTGGATTTTTGGCAGGGGTTTTTTTTGGGGTTTAGGGGTTTTTGGGTTTTGCGGGGGGGTTTTACCTGGGGGGGAAAGGGTTCTATGGGAAAAGTTGTAAAGGGGAGGCTGTATTTAAATCTTTTCCCTGTTCTGGGATCTCCGGTCGTCTTCTCCTTCCTCCTCTTTCCCCCTTTCGCCTTTGAAACCCCTTTCTCTCTCAGTTTCTGCCTTTTTTTCTTGTGTTCCCTTTGCGGGGGCGAATACACCTTTCCCGTATGCCCCGCATGTTCCTTAATCATGCTTTCTCCCGCAGGAAAACCTGTTCCCAGTCAATTCTGCCTTGAAGGTCACTTTTTCACTGGCCGGGTTTTTTTTTTTCAAAAACCCCTATTCTCCGAAAATTTTTCCCGCTGGGTCAGTCGTCTTCTCCTTTCGCTTTCATGATGCCTTTTAAAATTTCTTTTTTTTTTTTTCCTTGTTTTTTTTGCCCTTCCCTAAAGTTTTTTCCCCCCCTGGGGTTGTGTGTGTGTGTGTGTGTGTGTGTGCTTTTACTCACCTAAAATTTTAGTTTTCGAGGTTTGATTTTATAGAAAACATCTTTTTCCCTGCCGTGAATCGAACCCCGGGGGCCCCCCGCGGGTGAGAGCCGTGGTGTGGGGGGTCCACACCCCCTTTCCCCTTTTTGAAAAAAACCCCACTCTAAGTCATTGTCCCCTGGGTACAACCCCTCCAAAACCCTGAACCTTCCTACACCCGCTTCAGTGGGGCCCAAAACTACAACACCGTGACACACATCCACCTCCTCTTTCACAATCACTGCCCTATTAGTTTTTTTCTTCTGCGGCTGATATTTTTGTAATTTTATATATATATATATATATAATATAATTATATTAAAATATATATATTTATATATATATTTTATAATTATTATTTTAGTCGTCAGTATTCCTTATTTTTTTCATCAGTAATTTATCTAATTATAATATCTTACACCCTTGTGTTTTTTTCTTTTTTTTTTTTATTATCTTTTTCCCTTTTAGACAAAAAGGGGAGACTCTCCCAAATAAAAAAACCAGGGGAAACCATCAGTAATTACCTGACGGAGTGTTGAGTGAGTAAAAAAAAAGGGATTCATCTTACTAAAAATTTAACTTTTTTAAAAGGGCTGAATACAACACAATCCACTTCTTGACTCACCAGGCAAGTGAACAAGGGTCCCCCAAACCCAGCAGGTGACTCCTTAATTGTCTCAAATTTGTTTTTAAAGTTATATGCACGTTGGAAAAAATTTTAAAAAAAATCCGGACGCAAATATATAAAAATCCCAAAAGGGTTACACAATATCTTAAAGGAAATTTCCGTAAGCACTTAAAAGTGCTCAGTTTTTTCCCCTTTTCCCCTGTAGTAATTTTATATATGCAGTGAGTGCATATGTTGGGAGTGTTGTGTATTATTTGTCAAGGGTTTGGGCCCAAACGAGACAAAAACATTGGGGAAAGGATTCTGTAGAATGTTTTTTTTTCTTTTGCACTGACAACATATTTCTGTGAATTAATATTTAAAAAATGCATGGGTCCGCCCCCCGCAGCCCGGGGGGCTAGACCCGGCACTGTTCTCAAAAAATGGGGTAGAATTACCCCAAATGTTAGGGACACAATTTTCTCTAATGTGCTTTTTATTTTACAACTTTTACAAACCCGTCAGCCACCCACCCCCCTACGAAGAAACAAGTGCTGATCTAAAAGACTCAAATTTAATTGACAAAAAAGGGATACAATACCAACTGGACTTTGTCCCTAGACACACAGAGATAGTAACAAAAACTTCCCAAAAAGTTATATACATGCATTCACACCGACCTTTGTGACCTTCTTTTACTATGCCTAACGGGTAAAACTACCCCCGGTTAAACTACCCTTAAGGCTCCGCTTCGACCAAATATCACCACGCCCCAAAGGAGAGGGGTCATGTCAACACCAGGATTCACCCCGGACTTCCTATACAACATCAACAAAACTCAAACGCAGTGTGAAAGGGAAAAAAAATTTACTTTATACCCACAACCCAAACCCGCACACATTTTGGGGGTAGGTGGGAGGCAGTGACCACACAAAATTAGCCCGGGGTTTTGTCTTCTGAGGGCCAAAAACACCCTGCCTTTGAAAACATTTAGGCACCCTCCTCAAATCCACCGAAAAAAAAGAAACTAAATTTGTTTGGACGAAAATTCCCCCTTTTGCCTTTTAAAATACCCATCACCCAAGCCATTGACTTTCTCCGACTTTAAAATTTAATCAAGGGCCTTAATCGTTTCCCCTAAACCCCCGGGGGGAAAATTTTGTTATTTAATTTTCACTGTTTTTTTTTTCAATAAAAAAACTCAAAAACCCAAAAAACCCCTGGTAGGAAAAGGGATCCCTCACAAAAAACCCTTTGCCAACTTGCAAATGGAACACCGGAAGCTGAAAAAAAAAAAAAAACCCTTCGCCATAACTTTCCCCCCAACCCTCACACCTTGGGTTAAAGTTATTTTTAACAACGCCTTCCCGAAAACTCCCCAAAAGGTTTTGGGGCGCGGAATTTTTCGGGGAAAAGGGTCAAAGTAATAACCCTATAAATTTTTAAAAATTGAAGAGTTTCCCAAAGATAGGGTTTTCTTTTCCAGACGTCCCCCATCACAAAGTAGATAAAAATTAAAAATTTTAAGTTTAAAACCCGGGAAAACCCATAAAAATTACCTCCCACTATTTCCAGCAAGATACAAGACCAAAAGAAAAACATCACTGTTTTTTTTTCCCCAAACCTTTCCGGGGTTTTCAGTCCAGAGGGTTTTTTTACGAGGTGTCCCAACATACACCAAAAACTTTCACTGATCTACATTTTTCCCCCTTTTTTTTTTTTTTCATAAAAAAAATGCAAGAAACCCCAAAAATCACAAATTCCCTTTACCACTAACAAATAAAACTTCTAACACAGTTATAATCCTTCCCTACAACCAAGTTGCACTGAACATTTCTAAAGTACTAACAAAATAACCACTAGAGTCCCCATTGCATCCAGCATTCCATAGAAAAGGTCTGACTAGGACGAAATTGAAGAACACTGAAACCAATCAACACAGGGTTTATACATTCCCATGTGGAGGTTGTGACAAATATACGTAGGTGAAACAGAAAGAATCACGAAACACGTCTCAACGAACATATTAATGCATGTAGGGAAAGATAAATTGAACAACGCCTGCGTACAACACCTGATGAAATTCAAAAGACGCCCGACTATGAATAAAGAACACAATTTCCGTAGACTAAATGCTTTGAATCATCATTAATCACTATTTTTAACATAATTAACAAAATAAAGGTAGCTTCACATCTCTGAAATCTCAGAAAGAATTATCAAAGCAATAAACCTTGCCATCACATGCTACAACAACTACTACTCCTACGACTACTATTACCACAAGAACTACTATTACTACCTACAACGAATTATAAATTATGCTTTGCACCTCACTATGTAACTTATATACTCCTCTGTGTCCATCTATTTTTTTGTAACGCTTGACAAAGCTCCTGGGGAGCGAAACGTTTTCCACAATAAAATGTCACATTATTGCACTTGTGTCCTTTTACCTAACGTGGTTTGCTGTGTGCGAGATAGGGGAACTTTTGGAGATAGAAAACCCTTTAAGTAACGTAACTGAACCTCTGCTGGGCTAAAAAACCCTTTTTAGCAGTGGTTAGGTAGCTACTCCAGCCATAGTGGAATGCTTGATGATATCCTCATCACTCTACTGAAGGACTGATTACATCGTCTTCACATCTCAACTGCTCCTGCCAACTTTTCTGTAAATCCACGAAGAAGCCTACTGTGTAGGCGAAACGTTTCGGAATAAAGATACCAAAATGTTGCACATGTGTCTTCCGTCCCAACTTGTTTGGTATTGTAACCCATTTTGATTTTTCCCCTACTGAAGAATCCGCCAGGCTGACAGATTTTATCACTTGACCTGTGAAATCCTGTGATAATATGTGAGAGGGAAACACCTCCGTCTTCCACCATGTAATTATGAAGGGCTGTAACACTGCTGGTTGAATAGTTTCACTTAACGAACCTGCCCTTGCTCACCTATGTATTTGACACCCCCGGTCTCTTGCGTCTTATCTTCTGGTTACTTACTAATACGTTACAAAGTTCTTTATTGACACTAACCAGGTTTGAAAAGCTCATCTATTGGCACACTATAGAATTTATCTGATCCATCATTCACAAAGATTATTTAAACTTGATGGTCGAGGATCTTTCAAAGCCTTACATAGATATACAGGTTAAGACAGGCGGAGGCCAAAACCGCAGTCACCGAATACACCGTCTAGCCTGAGCCAATGGCAGACCCTACGGTTAGATGTAGACACATAATATTCCCGACAGCCAGGGCGTGTAATCTGTCTCCTCAGTATCACTCAGGACGAGATCAGACACCCTCAAATACTGCCTTGATCACTGGCACATGCGTCAGGTAAAACGCATGGTGGTTAGTACTAATGAGAGTGAGTAACCATACTTTTTGCATTTAGCGACCGAAGGAAGTCAGACTAAACTCGTATCAATTTGCTTTCAGCTGTTGCCGCTTGATGTGGTCGATTACAAGCAAGCACCATTACTTCTGTCATTTCCCCGGACGGTCGGTTCGAGTCTCGAGTGCTTGTGTTGAGTGCGGGAGAGGCCTCTTCTCTGGAACAGCTCCCCCCAGGGTGTGCTTCCTCCGACTAAGGTCACCCTGAGGCAACCATACCAGCAGCCATATAACAAATTCAGAATGAACATCCGTTTCGGTCTCTAAATTTATGATATGACTGATGACACGGAATGAATTATGGATTGGTGATTGTTGTAAATTGAAAATAAAAAAAAAAATTTGGGCAACTTGACAATTATAAAAAAAACGGAATATGACAGAGGGTCAATAACCAAACGATTTCTAGTACTTTGTATATAAAATATAACAGATAAACGTCTCAAATGGTATACAATACCGACAGGTTGTTAGGTAAGGACACATATGCAAGTTAGGACAACTTTTATTCCGAACGTTTCGCCTACACAGTAGGGTTCTTCAGTAGAATACTTTTATGTATTCGACTGAAGAAGCCTACCTTGTAGCGGAACGTTTCGGAATATAAAGTTGTCTAACTGTTGCATATGTGTCTTACTAACACACAAAATATAACAAAACCATCTGTGATCAGGATTTTATAGTGAGGTGTGTGTGTGTGTGTGTGGGTTGTGTGGCTGTGTGTGTCCGTGTGGAAAGTTTTTATCAGAGTTGGTTTAAAATGGAGTACTATGACAATAAGATGTGGAAAATAGAGGAGAAATGTGTTGTGAAGATTAACTTACAAGCCAGGTACGGCTTGTAAAGAACAGGCAACAAGGGCAGGGGGGGTTGGCCCTGTATGTCAAAGAGTCGTTCAATTTGCACAGAGATACTGAAACACCACAAATGAATGTAGTTGAAGTTCTGACAATAAAAATCGAGAACAAAACTTAGTCATTATACTTCCACAACAGTTCAAAGAACAACTATCAAAAATGGACTCCTGTCATGGGAAAACTTTCCAGCCCATCCCCAACATCTTGCTGCTTGCTGATTCATCTAGACACACAAAATGGATGAATATAGCAAATAATGTCTAAGCAGAAATAATACTGGAGGTAGTTCAGATGAAAAGTCACACACACAGAGCTGTTGAATTTCTGCCAACAAACACACACCTAGTCAGCAGATAGTGGAGCACAAGATGGATTCTACACACTGGACCTTATTTTAACAAATAATGAGGAACTGGTAAGGGAACATAACAATATCAAAACAACAAATTCTGATCACAATCTAATTCGAAGTCCAGACTTGCATGCCACAGGAGTCCTGATCGCAAGATGCAACATGTTATGACGGGGTACCTTTACCAAATTCAACTTCAACGACAAGAACATCATCTGGGATCAGGTAAAAACTATGTCCTAAATGAAACATGCTGGGAGGATATCTTAAATTACATGGACCCTAACCAATGCCTCGAAAAAGATCACACTCTGGTAGCTGAAGTATGTTCAGGTTATTCCTATAAGACAAAAGAAAAAAGAAGTAAACTGGAGAGAGAGAAGATGCTCTCCTTTCTTTACTCGGAGAAGACGAAGAAACCATTGAGCTCCTCCAAGAATGCCAGATTATCTGATACACGGAAGGTAGTGCTAACCAGGGAAGTTGGAAAATATTGAGCTGAAGTTAAAGGAACTCATACAGGATCCAGGAGAGAGACAAGAGGATCTAAAAAGCGATTAATGAAATTGAAAGAAATTCGAAATTTTTTTCAATATGCCAAAACAAAACAAGTCAATAACCACTTCTAGTATAGGGCCGCTGACTAATGACAAAGATGGATCCTACACTGACGTACAACAAAGAAATCAGCGGAGATACTGAAATTGCAGTATGACTCAGTGTTCAGTGAGCCACTAACCCAGTTTTAAAGATAGATTGATCCAAACAATTTTTTCATGAATGAGCCTCAAAACACCTGCCATGTAGGCCAGATTTATCGACCATAAACTTTAACTCCACTAGACTTTGAGAAAGCCATCGACGACTCATGTCCATGCAATCAAGCACCAGGCCCCAGACTCGTGGAACTCGGTGGTTCATTTAAAAAAACTGCCAAAGTACCCCTCTCACGGGCACTAAGAAATTCTTTGGAGAAGGAGCTTAGATACAGCGAGATTCCACAGTCACTAAAAACAAAAGATTATAGCCCCACTCCTTAAAGGTGGCAGCCAAACGCGTAGCTAAGTACTATAGCCAAAAATTGCTTTAACGTCCCACTATCATAAAAATTTTGAAAGAGTTCTAAGAAGAAGGATTAGCACAACCACCTAGACTCCCAAAAATTGCCAAACCCTGGGGCAACATGGTCTTCAGAGAACGGTCGCTCCTGCTCTCGCAAAACTGTTGACCCACTATGATATGGTCCTAGAGCACTGGAAACACAAAACAGAATGCGGATATGTAGTATACACAGGACTTTGACAAAAGCCTTTGAAGTGCGACCATGGTTGTAATAGCACACAAAATGCGTGCTAAAGGGATCAACTGGCAAGGGTAGGCAGATGGGATCTTCAAACTTCTAACAAATCGCACCACAAAGAGTTTAAACAGCGTTAAACAGATGTGCCATAGTGGAAAGGCTCTGTCCCACAAGGCACTTACTCGCACCTATCTGTTCTTATTTCATATCAAACATAGACAGAGATGTAAACCACGCACTGTATCAATCTTTTGCAGACGATACTAGGATCTGCAGAGAGTGTCATCCATGAGGACACGGCAAAGCTCCAAGAAGTTATAAACCAAGTTTTTTTCCAATGCGGCAAAACAGAGGAACATTATGATGTTCAATGAAGACAATTCCAACTACTCCGTTATGGAAAACTGGAGGAAATAATAACTAGAAAACTGAGTATACTACAAACTCTAATTACGCAATAGAGCGGAAAAAAAGTAATGTGAAGGACCTGGGTGTGGTAATGTCGAAGATTCACCTTCAAGGACCACAACAATGCCATATCGCATCTGCTAGGGAAACTCGATAGGATGGATAATGAGAACATTCAAGACAAGTGTGCTATAAGTCAGTGGAAGATCCTTTTTAAATCATTTTATTTTTTCTAGGCTGGGAATACTCGCGGTACATTAACTCCCCATTCAAGGCAGGTGAAAAATTGCCAGATCTAGAGAATGTTACAGAGCAAACCTTTAACTGACGTAAAGTTCCATTCAAACACCTTACTACTGGGAACGCTGAAAGCACTTGACTTTGTACTCCACTAGAGCGAGGCGAAAGAGATATATCGTAATCCTACACCTGGAAAGATTTCTGGAGGGGACTGGTCCCTAATATTGCACACAGGCAATCATACTCCATACGAAAGCAAGAGACTTGGCAGGCGAATGCCAACATACCCCCAGTGAAAAGTAGGGGCGTCACTGGTACACTACAAGGAGAAAAACACAATAAGTGTCCGGGGCCCAAGGGACTGTTCAACAGCCCTCCCACCAGCAATAAGGGAACATTAGGGAAGACCCCGGTTGTCTTCAAAGAGGGTGCTGGAACGACAAGATACCTAAAGACGGTTGCCGGATCAGCCGGGCTGTGGTTCGTAAGTGGGCATTTACTTGCTGCCAGCAGTAAACAGCCTCGTTGACAGGCCCAGATCCACCGGGACGGCCTGGTCGTAGGACCGGGCCCGCGGGGAAGTTGGTCCGCGGAATACAATGCCCCCCTCCCGGTAGACGGGTAGGGTTTGAAACTCATGTGAGGGTGAGTTCGTCATAGCCAGGCTGGTGGGAGAGTCGACTCACTCGCCATGGGTTCAACTCCCATCAATTCCCTGGTTTGCTTGAAATCTTGTTATTACGATTAAACATACGTTATTTTATTCTGTGGCAGGTTGTGGTTGCGAGTGTGGGAGAGGAACCAGAGTGCGAGAAAAGGAAAGAGATGTGAGAGAAGGAACCAGAGAGCTGAGACAAGGAAAGAGTTGTCGAGAGAGGAACCAGGGAGTGCGAGGACAAGGAAAACAGAGTTGTTGAGAGAGGAACCAGAGTGTGAAGACACGGACGGAGTTGAGAGAGGAACTAGAGTGTGAGAAAAGAACGAGTCTGTGAGAGAGGAACAGAGTGCGAGACAAGGAACGAGTGTGAGAGAGAAACCAGAGTGCGAGACAAGGAAAAACGAGTGGGAGAGAGGAACCAGAGTGTGATGAGACAAGGAACGAGTGTGAGAGAGGAACCGTGAGTGTGAGACAAGGACACGAGGTGGGAGAGAGGAACTAGAGTGTGAGACAAAGAACGAGTGTGAGAGGGAACCAGAGTGCGAGACAAGGAACGAGTGTGAGAGAGGAAACCAGATGTGTGAGAAAGGAACGAGTGTTGAGAGGAGGAACTAGAGTGTGAGACCAAGAGAACGAGTGTGAGAGAGGAAACCAGAGTGTGAGACAAGAACGAGTGTGAGAGAGGAACTAGAGTGTGAGACAAGGAAGAGTGTGTGAGAGGAACCAGAGTGCGAGACAAGGAACGAGTTGTGAGAGGAAACCAGAGTTGTGAGACAAGGATACGAGTGTGGAGAGAGGAACTAGAGTGTGAGACAAGGAACCGAGTGTGAGAGAGGAACCAGGTGTGCGACATGGACCGAGTGTGAGAGAGGACATTGAGTGTGAGACAAGGAACGAGTGTGAGAGAGGATACCAGACGTGCGAGACAAGGAACACGAGATATGTGAGAGAGGAACCAGAGTGTGAGACAAGGAACGAAAGTGTTTGAGAGAGGAACTTGAGTGTTGCGACAGGAACGAGTGTGAGAGAGGAACCAGAGGTGCCGAGACAAGGAACGAGTGTGAGAGAGGAATCCAGAGTGTGAGACAAGGAACGAGTGTGAGAGAGGGAACTAGAGTGTGAGACAAGGGAACGAGCTGTGAGGAGGAACCAGAGTGCGAGACGCACAGGAAACGAGTGTGAGAGAGAAAACCAGATGCGAGACAAGGAAAACGAGTGTGAAAGAGGAACCAGAGTGTGAGACAAGGAAACGTGTGTGAGAGAGGAAACCAGAGTGTGAGACAAGAATCGAGTGTGGAGAGGAACTAGAGTGTGGAGAAGGAACAGTGTGAGAGAGGAAACCAGAGTGCCGAGACAAGGAACGAGCGTGAGAGAGAAACCAGAGTGCGAGACAGGAAGAGTGTGAGAGAGGACCCAGAGTGTGAAGGACAAGGAACGAGTGTGAGAGAGGAAACCAGAGTGTGATGACAAGGAACGAGTGTGAGAGAGGAACCAGAGTGTGAGACAAGGAAGAGTGTGAGCGAGGGAAGAAGAGTGTGAGACAAGGATCGGAGTCGTGAGAGAGGAACCAGAGTGTGAGACAAGGAACGATGTGTGAGGAGGAACCAGAGTGTGGACAAGGAACGAGTGTGAGAGAGGAACCAGAGTGTGAGACAAGGATCCTTGTGAGAGAGGAACCAGAGTGTGAGACAGGTACGAGTGTGAAGAGAGGAACCAGGTGTTGAGACAAGGAAACGAGTGTGAGAGGGAACCAGGTGTGAGACAAGGAAAACGAGTGTTTGAGAGGGAAACCAGAGTGTGAAGCAAGGAACGAGTGTGAGCGAAGAACCAGGAGTGCCGAGGGCAAAGAACGAGTGTGAGAGAGAGAAACCTAGAGTGCGAGACCAAGGACCGTGTGTGAGCAGAGAGAAACCAGTGTGCGTGACAGGAACGATGTGTGAGAGATGAACCAGAGTGTGAGGGAAAGGAAAACGAGTGTGAGGCAGCGAACCAGAGTGTGAGACAATGAACGATGTGTGAGAGAGCGAACCGGTGTGAGACAAGGACGAGTGTGAGAGAGGAATCAGAGTGCGAGACAAGGAACTGAGTGTGAAGAGGGAAGCAGAGTGTGAGGACAAGGAAACGAGTGTGAGAGAGTAACCAGAGTGTGAAGGACAAGGAAACGGAGTGTGAGAGAGGAACCAGAGTGTGGGACAAGGAACGAGTGTGAGAGAGGAACCAGAGAGTGAGACAAGGAACGAAGTGTGGAGAGAGGAACAGAGTGTGAGACAAGGGACCTTGTTGGGAGAGGAACAAGAGTAGTGAGACAAGGAACGAGAGTGAGTGTGAGGAGGGAACCAGAGTGTGAGACAAGGAACGAGTGTGAGAGAGAACCAGAGTGTGAGGACAAAGGAAAACGAGTGTGAGAGACGGAACCAGAGTGTGAAGCAAGGAACGAGCTGTGAGAGAAGAACCAGAGTGCGAGGCCAAGGAACGAGTGTGAGAGATGAGAAACCTGAGTGCGAGAACAAAGGAACGAGTGTTGAGAGAGGAAACCAGTGTGAGAACAAGGAACGAAGTGTAGCTAGTTGTTGAGAGAGGAACCAGAGTGTGAGACAAGGAACGATGGTAGAGAGAGGAACCAGAGTGTGAGACAAGGAACAGTGTGAGAGAGGAACCAGAGTGTGAGACAAGGAACGAGTTGTGAGAGAGGAATCAGAGTGCGAGGACAAGGAACCGGAGTGTTGAGAGAGGAAGCAAGAGTGTGAGATCAAGGAACGAGCTGTGAGAGAGGAACCAGGAGGTGAGGACACGGAACGAGTGTGAGAGAGGAACCAGAGAGGTGAGACAAGGAACGAGTGTTGAGAGAGAGGAACCTCCAGAGTGTGAAGCAGGAACGAGATGTTGTGAGAGAGGAAACCAGAGGCGAGGGAAGGAACGAGTGTTGAGACAGAGAACCAGAGTGCGAGGACAAGGAACGAGACATAGTGTGAGAGAGAGGAACCAGAGTGAGAGAAAAGGAACGAGTGTGAGAGAGAAACCAGTGTGAGACAAGGAACGGTGTGAGAGAGGAACCAGAGTGTGAGGCAAGAACGAGTGTGAGAATGTGAGAGGAACCAGAATGGTGTAGACAAAGGAACGAGTGTGAGAGAGGAACCAGAGTGTGTGTGAGACAAGGAACGAGTGTGAGAGAGGAACCAGAGTGTGAGACAGGAACGAGTGTGAGAGAGGAATCAGAGTGCGAGACAAGGACGAGTGTGAGAGGACCAGAGTGTTAGACAAGGAACGAGGTGAGGAGGAATCAGAGAGTGAGGTGAGGCAAGGACACGAGTGTGAGAGCGGAACCAGAGTGTGAGGCAAGGAACGAGTGTGAGAGAGGAACCAGAGTGTGAGGCAAGGAACGAGTGTGAGAGAGGAACCAGAGTTGTGGACAAATGAACGAGTGTGAGAGTGGAAAACCAGAGTGTGAGGCAAGGAAGAGTGTGAGAGAGGAACCAGAGGTGTGAGGCAAGGAACGAGTGTGAGAGAGGAACCAGAGTGTGAGAAGAATGTGTGTGAGAGAGAAACCAGAGTGTGAAGCAAGGAAAACGAGTTGTGAGAGAGGAACCAGAAGTGTGAGACAAGGAACGCGTGTTGATAAATGAGAAACCAGAGTGCGAGACAAGGTAACGGGAGTGAGAGAGGAACCAGAGTGCGAGGACAAGGAACGAGTGTGAGAGAGGGATACCCAGAGTGGAGACAAAGGAACGAGTGTGAGAGAGGACTAGGTGTGAGAAAAGGAAACGACGAGTGGAGAGAGGAACCGAAGTGCGAGCAAGGAACGGTGTTTGACGAGAGAAACCAGAGTGCGAGACAAGGAAGGGAAACGAACGTGTGGAGAGGAAACCTAGAGTGTGAGCAAGACACGAGTGTGAGAGTGGAACCGAGTGTGAGGACAAGGAACGACTTTGTGAGAGGAGGAAAAAAAAAAAAAATAAAAAAAAAAAACAAAAAAAAAAAAAAAAAAAACTAGCGTGTGAGACAGGAACGAAGTGGTGAGAGAGGAACCAGAAGGTGCGTGGACAAGGAACGAGCGATTGAGAGTGAGAAACCAGAAGTGCGAGACCAAGGAACGAGTAGTGAGAGAGGAAACCAGAGTGTGAGACAAGGAACGAGTGTGAGAGAGGAACCAGAGTGGAGACAAGTGGATACGGAGTGTGAGAGAGGAAAGCAAGAGGTGTGAGAAAGGAACGAGCGTGGAGAGGAAACCAGAGTGTGTGAGGACAAGGAACGAGTGTTTGACGAGAGGAAACAAGAGTGTGAGACAAGGAACGAGTGTGAGAGAGAACCAGAGTGTGAGACAAGGAAACGAGTGTGAGGAGAGAAACCAGAGTGTGAGACAAGGAAATACGAGTGTTGAGAGAGGAACCAGAGTGTGCAGCCAAGGAAAACGAGAGTGTGAGAGATGGAACCAGAGTGTGAGACAAGGAAAACGAGTGTGAGAGAGGGAACCAGAGTGTGAAGCAAGGAACGAGTGTGAGAGAGGGAAACCAGAGTGCAGAGGAAGGAACGGTGTGAGAGAGAGAAACCAGAGTGCGAGAAAGAACGAGGGTGAGGAGAACGAAACCAGTGTGAGCCAAGGAACGAGTTGCTGAGAGAGGAACCAGAGTGTGAGGACAAGGAACGAGTGTGAGAGAGGAACCAGAGTGTTGAAGACAAGAGAACGAGTGTGAGAGAGGAACCAGGTCGTGAGACAGGAACGAGATGTGGAGAGGACTCAGAGTGCGAGGACAAGGAACGAGTTGTGAGTAGAGGAGCAGAGTGGTGAGACAAGGAACGAGTGTGAGAGAGCGAAGCAGAGTGTGAAGACAAGGACACTGAGTGTGATGAGAGGAACCAGAGTGTGAGACAAGGAACGAGTGTGAGGAGAGGAACCAGAGTGTGTGAGACAGGAACGAGTTGTGAGAAGGGGAACCAGAGTGTGAAGCAAGGAACGGAGGTGTGAGAGAGGAAAACCAGACGTGCGAGGCAAGGAAGAGTGTGAGAGACGAGAAAGAACCAGAGTGCGAGACAAGGAACGGAGGGGGAGAGAGGAACCAGGGTGTGAAGCAAGCAACGAGTGTGAGAGAGGAACCAGAGTGCGAGGCAAGGAACGGAGTGTAGAGAGAGAAACCAGAGGTGCGAGACAAGGAACGAGTGTGAGAGGAAAACCATTGTGAGACAAGGAACGAGTTGTGAGGAGAGGAACCAGAGTGTGAGGCAAGGAACGAGTGTGAGAGAGGAACCAGAGTGTGAGACAGAAGGAAACGGGAGGTGTGAGAGAGGGAAACCAGATTGTGAGGACAAGGAACGAGTGTGAGAGAGGAACCAGAGGTGAGACAAGGAACGCGTGGAGAGAGGAATCAGAGTGCGGAGACAAGGAACGGAGTGTGATGATGGAACCAGAAGTGTTAGACAAGGAACGAGTTGAGAGAGGAATCAGAGAGTGAGGCAAGGAACGAGTGTGAGAGGGAACCAGAGTGTGAGGAAGGAACGAGTTGTGAGAGAGGGAACCCAGAGTGTGATGGCAAGGATCTGAGTGTGAGAGAGGAAACCAGAGTGTGAGACAAGGAACGAGTGTGAGAGAGGAACAGAGTGTGAGGCAAGGAAACGAGTGTGAGAGAGGAACCAGAGAGTGAGGCAAGGAACGAGTCGCTCGAGAGAGGAACCAGAGTGGAGACAACGGAAACGAGTGTGAGAGAGGAACCAGAGTGTGAAAAAGCAAGGAACGAGGTTGAGGAGAACCAGAGTTGAGACAGGAAACGAGTGTGAGAGAGAGGAACCAGAGTGCGAGACAAGGGACGAGTGTGAGAGAGGAAAACCAGAGAGGCGAGACAAAGGAACGAGTGTGAGGAGAGGGAGGAAACAAGAGTGTGAGACAGGACGCGTGTTGAAAATGAGAAACCAGGAGTGCGAGACAAAGGAAACGAGTGTGAGGAGAGGAACCAGTGATGCGAGCACAAGGAACGGTAGTGTGAGAGAGGAACCAGAGTGTGAGACAAAGGAACGAGTTGAGAGAGGAACCAGAGTATTGGGTGAGACAACGGAACGAGTGGTGAAAGAGAGGAACAGAGTGCGAGACAAGGAAACGAGTGTGAGAGAGGAACCAGAGTGGAGGACCAAGGTCGGTCGTCGAGAGAGGGGAACCAGAGTGTGTGACAAGGAAACGAGGTGTGAGAGAGAGGGAACCCAGAGTGCGAGACAAGGAACGAGTGTGGAGAGAGGAAAACCAGAGTGCGAGACAAGGACGAGTGTGAGAGAGGAACCAGAGTGTGGGACAAGGAACGAGTGTGGATGAGAGGGAACCAGGAGTGTGAGACAAGGACTCGATCGAGTGGAGAAAGAGAACCAGGAGTGTGAGACAAGGAAACGAGTGTGAAGACGGGAAACCAGCAGTGTGGACAAGGAACGAGTGTGAGAGAGAGAACCAGAGTGCGAGAACAAGGAGAACGAGTGTGGAGAGAGGAACCAGAGTGCGAAGACAAAGGAACGAGTGTGAGAGAGGGGAACCAGAGTGTGAGACAGGAACGTTGTGAGAGAGAGGAAACCAGAGTGCGAGGACAAGGAACGAGTGTGGAGAGGAACCAGAGTGCGAGACCAAGGAAACGTGTGTGAGAGGGAACCAGAGTCGTGAGAAAGGAACGAGTTGTGAGAGAGGAACCAGAGTTCGAGACAAGGAACGAGGTGTGAGAGAGAGAAACGAGAGTGTGAGACAAGGAACGAGGTGTGAGAGAGGAACAGGTGTTGAGACAAGGAACGAGTGAGAGAGAGGGAACCAGAGTGTGAGACAAGGAATTTAGCGGAGTGTGTAGAGGAGAGAAGAAGAGAAACCAGAGTGCGAGACAAGGAACACACTCCATAAACAGAAGTGAAATATCTGCTACTTAACATTATAATTAAGTAACGGACGCTTCGAAGATCCAACATAGAATATATAAGGGAACTCAGACCGCAACAAAGAGCTTGAGGTACAATAATGCAACACTAAAACAAATGAATCGCTAGCCACGAGCGGCAAAGTACAGGTAGAAATAAACAAAGCAAGTAGACCAAAAACGTGACCCACAAGGACACACACAACAAACACGTAAATAATTACACTGCTGGACAAACTCTATACAAGTAAGTAAGTAAGGGAAAAAACCTTTTTCGAGAGAAGGGACACAAATACTCGCCATTTTTTTTGGGTGTTGTATCCACTTTAAATGTGTCAAGAGGAAGGTTAATGTAAGTCAGGGAATTAAGGCGGAAAGAAAAAATGTAACAGAATAAAAACAATAGAAGATAATGAGAGATAAAAATAGGAAGATATGAGAGATAAAAAGTCTCGTAAAAATATAAGTTTTAGCTGAAAAATTAAAATATTTGTCAGCCAAGATAAAGATTAAGTGATATGACTGGAACTCCATTCAGGACTTAAGTGGAAATGACTGGCACTCCATCAGCACATAAGTGAACAAGACTGGCACTCCATCAGTACATAAGTGAACATGACTGGGCCCACTCCATCTGCCACATAAGTGAACATGACTGGCATCCATCAGCACATAAGTGAACATGGACTGGCACTCCATCAGCACATAGTGAACAAGACATGGCACTCCATCAGGACTTAAGTGAACATGACTGGCACTCCATCCAGCGCACATAAGTGAACATGACTGGCACTCCATCAACACATAAGTGAACATGACTGGGCACTCCATCAGGACTTAACGTGAAACATGGAACTGGCACTCCAGCACATAAGTGAACATGACTGGCATCCATCAGCACATAAGTGAACATGGACTGGCACTCATCAGCACATAAGTGTGAAACATTGACTGGCACTCCTTCAGGACTTAAGTGAATATGACTGGCCACTCCATCAGGACCTTAAGGAAACATGACTTGGCACTCCATTCTGGACTTAAGTGAACATGTTTGGCACTCCATCAGGACTTAACGTGAACATGATTGGCACTCCATCAGGGACAAAGTTGAACTACTGGCACTCCATCAGACTTAACGTTGAACATAGATGGCACTTCCGTCAGGACTTAAGTGAGCCATTACTAGAACTCCGTCAGGACTTAAGTGAAACTGACTTGCACCCGTCAGGACTTAGTGGACATGGACGGACACTCCCATCAGCACATAAGTGAACATGACAGGCATCCATCAGGGACTTAGTGGAATATGACTGGCGCCACCTCCAATCAGAACTTAAGGAAACATGACTGGCAACTCCATCAGGAACTTAGTGAACATGATTGGCACTCCATCAGGACTTAACTGTGAACTTGAATTGGCCACTTCCAACAGGATTAAGTGAACATGATTGGCACTCCATAGGATTAAGTGAACATGGCTGCACTCCATCAGGACTTAAGTGAACATACAGGCATACTCCATCAGGACTTTAAGTGAACATGACTTGGCACTCCATCAGGACTTAGTGAACATTACTGAACTCCGTCGGATTAGTGAACATGACTTGCACTCCGCAGGATCTTCTTAAGTGAACATGAATTGGCACTCCATCGGTGGACTTAAGTGAACATGCTGCGTGTAGACAAGCCTTGTTACTGTCTGCTCAGACAGGCCCATTGCTGTCTGCCAGTTAGTTATATTTCGCGCAACTCAAAGTGCTGCCATCTATAGGCCTTTCCACTACAGTATGTCCCCAGACTTGCCTCACTCACACAGCGGCCTGGCAAATCAAGACACAAGTCCTCCCAGCTCTCTCTCTGGGCATGGCCCTGCCCGGGCCCATCGGCACGAACACACAAGCCCTGTGTAAACCCACCACTACTTATCAATAAAGTAAGAAGCTCCGAAGAATAAGAAGTATATCATTTAACTACCCGCTTACAGCTACCAATAAGTCCTTTTATATTGGTACCAGCCGGTGGTTCGCCAGCGTTGTGTTTACCCTGGAGGAGAGGAGGAGAAGGTACTGAATGTCACCTTCCCTCATCACCTACATAGAAGCATCCGTCTCTCAACGAGTTTTTCCTGATAGTCGGTGCTGCACGTTTGAGCATCTCTAGCATAGGTACAAGCAGGATCCAGCCGAAAATTTGCCGGAATTTCTTCGTAGAATTGTGGTGTGGCGTCCCAGCGTCTCACGCTACAGTTGTCCCACGCTGTTTCTCAAGTCACGTTGTTCAGCCGGCCACTTGTATGTTGCTGTTGTTGTTCAGCTCCTGCACAGCTTGTTTCAGCAAGCCAGGAGGTGGAGTCTTGTGGTGATTTTTGCGTCCAGTGTGAGTTCTCCACGTGTTTTGTGGGTCGGGGGAGGAGAGGACGAGGAGAGGAGTGGCTGGTTTCCTCACCTTGCCCATGCGGCCCTCCTCACGCTCACCCGTCTACCATACACCACTACACCACTGCCCAACCCACTGCTGTGTTTATTTTCTGCTAGAGTTTTTCGTATGAATTCATTGCCGAGTGACTGTGTATCCGAGTGCCCGAGGCCACTGAAGCTACTGTGGATTCGACCGTCACGTGGGTAGTGGGCGATCACCGTAGACCTACAAAAGCCACGCGTGAGTTACCATATGTCCCCATGCCTCATGCCTGTGGTCTGCTGCCCGCTCACATCGACGACGCCACCCACGATGCTGCCGATTCATGGACGTTCACGATGTCTGGTGACGCCACACCCACGATGTTGCTGATGTACCCTCGATAGATGTCTTGCTGACGTCACCTCACGATGTCTGCACCTCGAGATGTCTGCTTGACGTCACCTCACGATGTCTAGCTGACGTCACCTCACGATGTCCTGCCTGACGTACCTCGAGATGCTGAGTCACCCCACGATGTCTGTGACGGTCCGATGTCTGCTGGACGTCAACTCACGATGTCGTGCCTGACGTCACCTCGAGTGTCTGTTGACGTCACTGCTGCTGACGTCACCTCTGCGACATCACGCCTTGACATCACATGAATGTCTATCGAGTGTTCTAGTAAATTATTTCAGTATTGTCGCTAGAAGATTGAGAGAAATATATGTCGTGTGTTCAATTAATTCCTCTCAGTCAGTGTTCTCACTTTTTAGTATGTCTTTAGTCAGTTTTATGCGCAGAAAAGCATCTTTTGCTAGTTAAGCCATGTTGTACCGCTATGTACAGCGGTTGTGTTTGTAAGTTTTCCGTGTGTCCAGTGAGGGTTCTGTGGTCTAGACCCTTGAGTTGTACCACTAAGTCGCCCGTGACCAGTGTGTTTGACAGTGATTTCTCGCCGAGCGTAATGGAGCCCCTTGTACAGAAAGCTTTTTATGATCGTCGCTCGTGATGTTCTGTAGTAATCGTACCTGCTACGATTCCCATGAGATTTGTTTCACTTTCCCTCAGACCTTCGGAGTGCATGTATATATGCTAGAGAAACAAGTCTGGGGCGCTTAGACTAACCTTGCTCTAACTCCACCTGTCGAGAGATGATATCGTCAAGCCGCAGCCAGCCCTGTCTGGCAGGCGCTGTGTCAGGCCCTCGTGTCACAAGCTTCAGTGAGCGCCTGCACAAAGAAGATGGTCACTTGACTGCTAGCTCGTCACTGCAGTCTGGTGTTATGATGTTACGGACTCCCAGATGTTTCGCCCAGTCGCTCTCTGCCACGACTCGCTCCACAAAACTCGCTCCACGCTCGCCGGCAGTGACAGCCCAGCGACCAGTACCAGCGAGTAAGTGTCCTCCTGAGTCGCTTGTCAGAGTTGCCCAGTGGCCTGAGTTTTGTGAACGCCTCACTCGAGGGCACCAGCATGTCGTGGCCCCAGGTTGATGTGAAAAACCTGACAGGACTCCTACGATGTCTGCTTCACCGTTCCAGAGGAGACCCGTACCCTGTTACGTCCACGCTCAGCCGCAGAGATTGTCTCCCGTGTTGCAGTAACCTGTCCAGTCGCAGGAAGTGCGTGCAGTGATTGCCCTTCGACGCTCCACTGCCTATGACCCACGTTGTTTGCACACCCCACGTTTTTTTCTTCATCTGTTAGGAAGTTTTTTTTTTCATGTCCTATGTATATATATGTTTTTATTTGACTGGACTAGGACGAAATTGAAGAACACTGAAACCAAATCAAAAACACAGGGGTTTATACTATTCCCATGTGGATGTTGTGTTGTTGACAGAATTATACGTAGGTAAACAGAAAACATCATCACGAAACCACGTACTTTTCAACGAACATATTAATGCATGTAGGATCGATAATTGTAACAACGCTGCGTAACAACACTGATGAAATTCAAACGACGCCCGGACTAGGTGAATAAAGGAACACATTTCCGTATGACGTAAATGCTTTGAATCTCATTAATCACTATTTTTAACATAATTAGCAAAAATAAAGGTAGCTTATATCTCTGTGAAATCTCAGAAAGAATTATCAAAGCAATAAACCTTGCCATCAATAGCTACACACAAACTACTTACTCCTACGACTACTATTACCACTAAGAACTACTATTACTACCTACAACGAATTATATTATGCTTTGCACCTCTCTATGTTACTTATATACTCCTCTGTGTAATCTATTGTTTGTAAAAACGGGCTTGACATAGCTCCTGGAGAGCGATAACGTTGCCACATTAAAATGTCACATTAAGTTGCACTTGTCTGTCCTTTTACCTAACTTGGTTTGCTGTGTGGTGATAGGGGAACTTTTGTGAGATGAGAAACCTTGATAAAGTAACGGTAACTGAACCTCTGCTGGCTCTATAAAAACTTTATAGTGATGGTTAGGTAGCTATCAGCCATATGGACATGCTTAGATGATATCCTCATCACTACTGAAGACTGAATTACATCGTCTTCACATCTCAACTGCTCTCCTGCCAACTTTTCTGTTACTCATGAAGAAGGCTACTGTGTAGGCGAAACGTTTCGGATAATAAAGATACCTAACTGTTGCCACATGTGTCTTCCGTCCCAACTTGTCGGTATTGTATTACCATTTTGATTTTCTCCCTACTGAAGAATCCAGCTCAGGGCTGACAGATTTTATAACTTGACCTGTGAAATCCTGTGATAATATGTGAGAGGGAAACACCTCCGTCTTCCACCATGTAATTATGAAGGGCTGTAACACTGCTGGTTGAATAGTTTCACTTAACGAACCTGCCCTTGCTCACCTATGTATTTGACACCCCCGGTCTCTTGCGTCTTATCTTCTGGTTACTTACTAATACGTTACAAAGTTCTTTATTGACACTAACCAGGTTTGAAAAGCTCATCTATTGGCACACTATAGAATTTATCTGATCCATCATTCACAAAGATTATTTAAACTTGATGGTCGAGGATCTTTCAAAGCCTTACATAGATATACAGGTTAAGACAGGCGGAGGCCAAAACCGCAGTCACCGAATACACCGTCTAGCCTGAGCCAATGGCAGACCCTACGGTTAGATGTAGACACATAATATTCCCGACAGCCAGGGCGTGTAATCTGTCTCCTCAGTATCACTCAGGACGAGATCAGACACCCTCAAATACTGCCTTGATCACTGGCACATGCGTCAGGTAAAACGCATGGTGGTTAGTACTAATGAGAGTGAGTAACCATACTTTTTGCATTTAGCGACCGAAGGAAGTCAGACTAAACTCGTATCAATTTGCTTTCAGCTGTTGCCGCTTGATGTGGTCGATTACAAGCAAGCACCATTACTTCTGTCATTTCCCCGGACGGTCGGTTCGAGTCTCGAGTGCTTGTGTTGAGTGCGGGAGAGGCCTCTTCTCTGGAACAGCTCCCCCCAGGGTGTGCTTCCTCCGACTAAGGTCACCCTGAGGCAACCATACCAGCAGCCATATAACAAATTCAGAATGAACATCCGTTTCGGTCTCTAAATTTATGATATGACTGATGACACGGAATGAATTATGGATTGGTGATTGTTGTAAATTGAAAATAAAAAAAAAAATTTGGGCAACTTGACAATTATAAAAAAAACGGAATATGACAGAGGGTCAATAACCAAACGATTTCTAGTACTTTGTATATAAAATATAACAGATAAACGTCTCAAATGGTATACAATACCGACAGGTTGTTAGGTAAGGACACATATGCAAGTTAGGACAACTTTTATTCCGAACGTTTCGCCTACACAGTAGGGTTCTTCAGTAGAATACTTTTATGTATTCGACTGAAGAAGCCTACCTTGTAGCGGAACGTTTCGGAATATAAAGTTGTCTAACTGTTGCATATGTGTCTTACTAACACACAAAATATAACAAAACCATCTGTGATCAGGATTTTATAGTGAGGTGTGTGTGTGTGTGTGTGGGTTGTGTGGCTGTGTGTGTCCGTGTGGAAAGTTTTTATCAGAGTTGGTTTAAAATGGAGTACTATGACAATAAGATGTGGAAAATAGAGGAGAAATGTGTTGTGAAGATTAACTTACAAGCCAGGTACGGCTTGTAAAGAACAGGCAACAAGGGCAGGGGGGGTTGGCCCTGTATGTCAAAGAGTCGTTCAATTTGCACAGAGATACTGAAACACCACAAATGAATGTAGTTGAAGTTCTGACAATAAAAATCGAGAACAAAACTTAGTCATTATACTTCCACAACAGTTCAAAGAACAACTATCAAAAATGGACTCCTGTCATGGGAAAACTTTCCAGCCCATCCCCAACATCTTGCTGCTTGCTGATTCATCTAGACACACAAAATGGATGAATATAGCAAATAATGTCTAAGCAGAAATAATACTGGAGGTAGTTCAGATGAAAAGTCACACACACAGAGCTGTTGAATTTCTGCCAACAAACACACACCTAGTCAGCAGATAGTGGAGCACAAGATGGATTCTACACACTGGACCTTATTTTAACAAATAATGAGGAACTGGTAAGGGAACATAACAATATCAAAACAACAAATTCTGATCACAATCTAATTCGAAGTCCAGACTTGCATGCCACAGGAGTCCTGATCGCAAGATGCAACATGTTATGACGGGGTACCTTTACCAAATTCAACTTCAACGACAAGAACATCATCTGGGATCAGGTAAAAACTATGTCCTAAATGAAACATGCTGGGAGGATATCTTAAATTACATGGACCCTAACCAATGCCTCGAAAAAGATCACACTCTGGTAGCTGAAGTATGTTCAGGTTATTCCTATAAGACAAAAGAAAAAAGAAGTAAACTGGAGAGAGAGAAGATGCTCTCCTTTCTTTACTCGGAGAAGACGAAGAAACCATTGAGCTCCTCCAAGAATGCCAGATTATCTGATACACGGAAGGTAGTGCTAACCAGGGAAGTTGGAAAATATTGAGCTGAAGTTAAAGGAACTCATACAGGATCCAGGAGAGAGACAAGAGGATCTAAAAAGCGATTAATGAAATTGAAAGAAATTCGAAATTTTTTTCAATATGCCAAAACAAAACAAGTCAATAACCACTTCTAGTATAGGGCCGCTGACTAATGACAAAGATGGATCCTACACTGACGTACAACAAAGAAATCAGCGGAGATACTGAAATTGCAGTATGACTCAGTGTTCAGTGAGCCACTAACCCAGTTTTAAAGATAGATTGATCCAAACAATTTTTTCATGAATGAGCCTCAAAACACCTGCCATGTAGGCCAGATTTATCGACCATAAACTTTAACTCCACTAGACTTTGAGAAAGCCATCGACGACTCATGTCCATGCAATCAAGCACCAGGCCCCAGACTCGTGGAACTCGGTGGTTCATTTAAAAAAACTGCCAAAGTACCCCTCTCACGGGCACTAAGAAATTCTTTGGAGAAGGAGCTTAGATACAGCGAGATTCCACAGTCACTAAAAACAAAAGATTATAGCCCCACTCCTTAAAGGTGGCAGCCAAACGCGTAGCTAAGTACTATAGCCAAAAATTGCTTTAACGTCCCACTATCATAAAAATTTTGAAAGAGTTCTAAGAAGAAGGATTAGCACAACCACCTAGACTCCCAAAAATTGCCAAACCCTGGGGCAACATGGTCTTCAGAGAACGGTCGCTCCTGCTCTCGCAAAACTGTTGACCCACTATGATATGGTCCTAGAGCACTGGAAACACAAAACAGAATGCGGATATGTAGTATACACAGGACTTTGACAAAAGCCTTTGAAGTGCGACCATGGTTGTAATAGCACACAAAATGCGTGCTAAAGGGATCAACTGGCAAGGGTAGGCAGATGGGATCTTCAAACTTCTAACAAATCGCACCACAAAGAGTTTAAACAGCGTTAAACAGATGTGCCATAGTGGAAAGGCTCTGTCCCACAAGGCACTTACTCGCACCTATCTGTTCTTATTTCATATCAAACATAGACAGAGATGTAAACCACGCACTGTATCAATCTTTTGCAGACGATACTAGGATCTGCAGAGAGTGTCATCCATGAGGACACGGCAAAGCTCCAAGAAGTTATAAACCAAGTTTTTTTCCAATGCGGCAAAACAGAGGAACATTATGATGTTCAATGAAGACAATTCCAACTACTCCGTTATGGAAAACTGGAGGAAATAATAACTAGAAAACTGAGTATACTACAAACTCTAATTACGCAATAGAGCGGAAAAAAAGTAATGTGAAGGACCTGGGTGTGGTAATGTCGAAGATTCACCTTCAAGGACCACAACAATGCCATATCGCATCTGCTAGGGAAACTCGATAGGATGGATAATGAGAACATTCAAGACAAGTGTGCTATAAGTCAGTGGAAGATCCTTTTTAAATCATTTTATTTTTTCTAGGCTGGGAATACTCGCGGTACATTAACTCCCCATTCAAGGCAGGTGAAAAATTGCCAGATCTAGAGAATGTTACAGAGCAAACCTTTAACTGACGTAAAGTTCCATTCAAACACCTTACTACTGGGAACGCTGAAAGCACTTGACTTTGTACTCCACTAGAGCGAGGCGAAAGAGATATATCGTAATCCTACACCTGGAAAGATTTCTGGAGGGGACTGGTCCCTAATATTGCACACAGGCAATCATACTCCATACGAAAGCAAGAGACTTGGCAGGCGAATGCCAACATACCCCCAGTGAAAAGTAGGGGCGTCACTGGTACACTACAAGGAGAAAAACACAATAAGTGTCCGGGGCCCAAGGGACTGTTCAACAGCCCTCCCACCAGCAATAAGGGAACATTAGGGAAGACCCCGGTTGTCTTCAAAGAGGGTGCTGGAACGACAAGATACCTAAAGACGGTTGCCGGATCAGCCGGGCTGTGGTTCGTAAGTGGGCATTTACTTGCTGCCAGCAGTAAACAGCCTCGTTGACAGGCCCAGATCCACCGGGACGGCCTGGTCGTAGGACCGGGCCCGCGGGGAAGTTGGTCCGCGGAATACAATGCCCCCCTCCCGGTAGACGGGTAGGGTTTGAAACTCATGTGAGGGTGAGTTCGTCATAGCCAGGCTGGTGGGAGAGTCGACTCACTCGCCATGGGTTCAACTCCCATCAATTCCCTGGTTTGCTTGAAATCTTGTTATTACGATTAAACATACGTTATTTTATTCTGTGGCAGGTTGTGGTTGCGAGTGTGGGAGAGGAACCAGAGTGCGAGAAAAGGAAAGAGATGTGAGAGAAGGAACCAGAGAGCTGAGACAAGGAAAGAGTTGTCGAGAGAGGAACCAGGGAGTGCGAGGACAAGGAAAACAGAGTTGTTGAGAGAGGAACCAGAGTGTGAAGACACGGACGGAGTTGAGAGAGGAACTAGAGTGTGAGAAAAGAACGAGTCTGTGAGAGAGGAACAGAGTGCGAGACAAGGAACGAGTGTGAGAGAGAAACCAGAGTGCGAGACAAGGAAAAACGAGTGGGAGAGAGGAACCAGAGTGTGATGAGACAAGGAACGAGTGTGAGAGAGGAACCGTGAGTGTGAGACAAGGACACGAGGTGGGAGAGAGGAACTAGAGTGTGAGACAAAGAACGAGTGTGAGAGGGAACCAGAGTGCGAGACAAGGAACGAGTGTGAGAGAGGAAACCAGATGTGTGAGAAAGGAACGAGTGTTGAGAGGAGGAACTAGAGTGTGAGACCAAGAGAACGAGTGTGAGAGAGGAAACCAGAGTGTGAGACAAGAACGAGTGTGAGAGAGGAACTAGAGTGTGAGACAAGGAAGAGTGTGTGAGAGGAACCAGAGTGCGAGACAAGGAACGAGTTGTGAGAGGAAACCAGAGTTGTGAGACAAGGATACGCGCATACCCCTCAAAGTCACACACTCTCTCTCTCTCATGCTCGCCCTCCAAATTTGAAAAATTGATAATTTCCTCCTGCCCTGTAAAGTTCCCAGCTTGGGGTGACAGATTTCATCAGCTTGTACGGCCCCATCTCGTGGTCGTTAACACATAAAAACAAAAAAACTAAAAACGGGAACACGGGCAGAAGGCCACTGCCCAGGCGGCAGGTCCAATACTACCCTTAAGCCAAGCCCCCAAACCCTAGCAGGTAGGTCACTTTGATTAAGGGGGGAACACGGAACCGCCCGTTAGCCAACTTTGGTCTAACTCAACCCCCACATCTCTCTGTATTTATCCAACCTATTTTTAAAGACACAACGTTCTGGCCTCTTTAACGGTACTTGGGGTTTGTTCCCTACCCAAACTTTTATTAAAAAACCCAGACTTTCCTATACCTTCCGAACGAATTTTCCCCAACTTAAACCATTGCTGCGAGTCCTGTCTGGCTAGATATTTTCAGCACCTATTTACACCCCCTTTATTTTTTCCCTGTTTTCCACTTATACACCTAAATAAACCCCCCCCTAATTCTAGTCTTTCTAGAGAGTGCAGTTTCGGGGCCCCTTGTCTATCCTCATGGGGAAAGGGTTTTTGATCAGGGGATCTCTTTGTCATCCTTTTTTGTACTTTTTCCAGGTTTATACCCATTCAATACGGTGACAAAAAATGGCAGCATAATCTAAATGGGGCCCCAACCAAGGGGAGTAAAGAGTTGAAGAAAAAACCTGAGGATCCTATTTTTTTGCTTTTGAATGAAGCCAAGGATTCTATTAGCTTATTGCGAACACTTATGCACTGTTGTCTTGGTTTCGATTATGCTAACCAAAAACTCCTAAATCTTTTTCGCAATCCGTAATATTGATTACATTTTTAGTTTATATGTGGCATGGTTATTGTCCGCCCAAACTTTTTAAACTTTGCTTTGTCTATATTAAACTGCACTCCCACTTCTCCGCCACTGCATCATCATTAAAAATCTTCCTGGAGTGCCAAATTTTCCTCGTCAGAATAAATTTCGACGGCCTATTTTGGTGCCCATCGGGCAAACTTGCCGATGTCGTCTTTATGCCCTCATCTATGTCGTTTAGTAATTGTGAACACAGGGGGCCCAACACGCCCCCTGTGGAACACCGCTCGTGACGCTTCCCCACTCTGATTTCCCCCTTTTATGCAAAACTCTCTGCTGCCTTTTTGTAACCCAGCCTCTATCCAGGAAAAAATTTCTCCCCCTATTCCCTGTGCTTTAATTTTCCTCCCAAAAGTCTTGTGTGGGACCCCGTCAAAACCTTATGAAGTCCCTATACACAATATCATATTCATTACCATGTCTACCTCCCCAAATCCTTAGTTTAAAAAAGTTTTAAAAAATTGTAAGGCAGGAAAACCCCCCTTTTTAAACCCCGCTGGGAAAATTTGTTGATTTTTTTAGCTTTGCAAGGTGGCTCGAATTGCCCCCCCCGGCAATTATTGATTCCATAAATTTTCCACTATGGAGGTTGGCTTTTTTGGTCATAGTTCGAAGCTAAGGACCTGTCATGTTTTGAAAATAGGTATCACATTTTCCATTTTCCAAATTATTGGCCCATGCCAGTTTGTAGTGATTTTGAAAAATTAGCCAAAGGGGGGCTAAGCTCCTCTTTTCATTCCTTTTGAACCCCTTGCATACAGTTCTCGGGCCGGGGATTTGTTTGGTTTTTAATTTATCTATTTGCCCCAAGGACCATTTCACTTGTGACCCCCAAAGTGCACGTTTTTTTATCGTCCTGTTCACATATTTATCATTCTGGAATACATGGTACCTCCTGTGTAAAAACTGGGGGGAAGTTGGTTAAAAAATCTACACATTTCCTTATCATGTCAGTGAGCTGACCGGGAACTTTTGAGGCCCATTTGTCCCTGATCTTTTTTCTGTATACCTGAAAGAATCCTTTTTTTGGGGTTTGTCTTCGATTTCTTGCAACTTTAACCCTAATCTCTTTTGCTTTTCTAATTCCCCTTTTTTTTTTTCTCTTTTAATGAATATTCGTTTCTTAATTGCCCCTCCCTCTTTTGATTTGCTATATTGCCTTCTTTTGCCAATCAGATATTTTTTTCTATTGTTTCCATTTTGGACATTTTTTTTTGATCTGATTTTTCCCTATTTGGGGAAAAAATTTGACTGAGAGCCAGAAAAATGCCTGGAAAATCATTCGGCAAACCTCACCCCCTACCTGACCCTTAGTAGGCATTCCCGTTCAGCCCACCTAAGTAATTTTTCGTCCTGTAAATCAGCCAGCGAAAAATCAGGGACGGAGCTTGATTGCATTTTTAGGGGAAATTCCCTAATTTTTTTTAAAAAAAGAGTGATTTGTGATCACTCTCCCCCAAACTCATCATTAACCTCAAGATTATTAAATTTGTGTTTCCCCCCTGGCAAAAACCAAGGGGCAAGGAGGGTTTTTTCCCCCCAGTTGGGTCTGTCACAAACTGTTTTAAAAAAAAATCCTGGATCGAATCAAAAAAGTCCCCACTCTAAATTTCCTGTCAAATTTCTCCCATCAACGTCTATAGTTTAAATTTTTCCCCTTAGCACAACATTTTCGTTGTAGATGCCTTACGAATTTCGTCCCCTGAAGTTTACTGCACTCCCTATCAAGATTGGGG